>JAWQUT010000082.1:422528-439760 GCA_033807755.1 Ellobium chinense | reverse complement strand
AGGGAGTCGCTGAGCATAGAGCGGTTTGTCCAAAGATGTTAGTCAGTCTGCTACCCATGCAACCATAGGTCATTCGTTTTAAAGCTTGACAGACTGTCACTCCCCTACGGTCTGGATGGGTTCTTTCTGCAAGGTCGTGTTCCCAATGTTTTGTTTATTAGCCTAGGCCTGCTAGGTCTAGCCTAACTGGACCTAAATTCTACAATTTTGGAGCTATTACACCCTGGTGAGTGATAATATACATGTAATTTTGTGCGATCCTGGCCCTGTAACTAATCTGCACATTTTTTTTTGTGCCTTTTCAGCCAACCCGTTTCTAATTACTCAAACTTTTGTTGTAGCTTTTCAGGAATTGTGATCATGCCTACGGATTTTTTAGGTTCATACTCTGTGTTACAGTATCATACTGTGAACATCAAATGTGACTCTACGAACGGGTATTATAGCACGTTCGACTAATATCGCATACGTGACTATAAGTGACAATCATGTTCAACTATGATTACCCTGTTGAGAAAGTCAGCCTTCGCCCCTGGGCTGTAGTGTCTGTGTATATGTTTGTGCATCTCTATCAGTTGGCGTATCCCGCTTAGGGCCTGAGAACACAGTCTCTTTATACAATTCTTCGTAGGCTATCAGAGGCAAGAACCCATGCTCCGCCTGACCTGAGACGCCGGCTCTTTGAGTGCATACACATACAGGTGTTGCGGTGTACACTGCAACTTCCTGTAAGTGAGTATTTGTGTGATTTTACGTGTGTATATGTTTTTGTGTGTATATATATATGTGTGTGTGTGTGTGTGTGTGTGTGTGTGTGTGTGTGTGTGTCTGTGTCTGTGTCTGTGTGTGTGTCTGTCTGTGTGTGTGTGTGTATGTGTATGTGTGTGTATGTGTGTGTGTGTGTGTGTGTGTGAGCGTGTGTGTGTGTGTGGAGTTATGTATTTGTGTTTGAATAGTGTGTGAATGTGGCTGTAAAGTACTTCGAGCGCTAGTCTAAATAAATGCACTGTATTATTTTTATTATTATTATCATTATTATTATTAATATTATCATCATTATTAACAGTACAGTCAGCATAACTGCACCAAATACTTTACTTGCCTTTAGTTAGTACCTTTTTTGTGAGGACGTGGACGGTGGACTGGAATTAGCATATTAATATTGAATATTTTCACTGAATGTTCCAAACTTTCAGCCGGGGAATGAAGTAACCGAACGTAAGCATAAAAGTCCTTGTACTTCTACCCCTTCTTCACTGTGGGTGTACCTAACGATCCAGAAAACTCACTTAAATTTGATAATTTCAGCTTGTTATTGCAGTGTTATTTCGGATGGCGCTTCCTTTTTCTTAATCAGGTGTCACAGGAAGGGCAACAGCGTGATGGGAGTCAGCGATGACCGACCGACCCATGTCATAATCTAAACAAGACCATGTGGTGTCCTACTCAAGCAGGCATTGTCTCGCCTGTCATATAAGACTTCAAAATTGTTAATGAATTACACAGATGACACAGGCACGAAAATAAACGACAGTTCCTTTAATGTTTGTTTGGATTATCGAGGCTTAGTACATCGTAAATATATACTGGCTATTTTAGTTTTCAGGTTCCGATTCGGAAGCATGAGTTTTAGGATTATCAGTATAGAGGAATAAAAAGCGTTCGCGAAAGATGCTTTCGGTAAAACGAGGTTTCCGGTCTCCTGGAGTCCAGATAACGAGAAACGTCGTAATATTATCAGAGCTTCATTGCGCCGAAATCTCTAAAATGAATAGTTCAATACGTGTGAAATCCGACTTCTTCGACGCCACTTCTATCATTGAGCATTTACTATGGAAAAGCCATGATATTTATGAGTCTACATATGAAAATATTCTTCATAATGACCTTATTCCTAATGTTCTTTTTTTTAAAAAAAAGGAAATAATTCACTGGCAGCTAACTAAGTCATTAAATACAACAAAAAAATACATATTGTGCGATGTCATTTTGATCAAACAACAAGCAGGTCAGGTTTGAGAGTAAATGAGCCAAAACTTTTTGAGTTATCAAAGAGAACATTTAATTTATACCTCTAAATCATTGTATTTGTCGTTTTCACTTTGAAATAATATTTTGTTTCTGCACGATTTGTCTTAGCTACAGTGTGAGAAGACAGGTTTTGATGAAGAAGGCTGTAAATACAACAGAGGAGTTTCGCTCCCCGTAAATAATGCGCGTAGACAAATAATAATTCAAGGTCCCAACTGAAGTTTTTGTGAGCAAGCACAAGACACAGCGTCATTGACAGTGCAGTAACCACCCACACATTTATCCAGTAACAACGACTGTGACTTGGACATCAACAGTTTGTTAGTGGAAATAGTTGTAATTATGAACAGACAATCAATGCATTTCACGATGATATATTTGAACCGCTTATTACTTCCTGCCAGTGTGGACATTGTTATGATAATGAATATGTATGCGTCATGCGCGTGTCATATGACAGCCATATAAAGTTATAAAGACGTTGATTCTCCCAGTGATACACTCGAATTGGGTGTGAAATCGCAACCTTGTAACACTGAGATCGCTATGAGGTTGAATCTGAAATTAGGATTCCCTGATGTAAATGCGTTACAAAGGAAAAGTTAATATCCATACTTCCTAAAGAATGTCGCAATAGAGCTGACATATTTTGTTTGGCAGAAACGAATATTACTGACATAAACTTACAATGTTTGCCTGCATATACACTGTTCCACGAAGTGACAATTAACCGTTCAGTCCTTTCGGAGGGACTGTACTTGCCGTCGCCGTGTAAAAAAATTGTTGGATCTCAAATTTTAAAGACATTGAAACAGGGCGGTTTTGTACTCGACAATTAAAGGTCGACATATTGATCATGGTCTTGAAGGAAGATGTGATTTTGGGAAATATATATTGTGCTACCAGAAGGCTCAAAATGCACTACCCCTGAGGCCTTCGATGAGACTGAGAATGACTGTTTAGATAATTTTTCAGTGATAAATATGCATTATTGTTGGATGATTATAACCGTAAAATGGGCAGTAAAGAGGATATTCATTGCCACCTCTTACTGCAGCAGTAAATTTGAGCCATATGTTGATAAATGGTATGTAAAGGCAAAAGACTGCGGTGTTGGATTCAAGATCTAAAGATCGTGGGTTCTATTCCCGACCATGGTCATGTTGTGTGTGTCTTGAGAAAGCATTTCATTCACATTTTCCTCAGTCCATCAGCGGTTGTATGTGCAGAAAATTCTAAAGTGACCTGACCTGCTGGGGTAATAATTGTGTGAAGTCGCGTGAGCGGGCGTCAGCCTGGATGCAAGATTCATAAACCGCATTATTATTATTATTATTATCATTATTTTTATCGTAGAGGTTTATGTGTATGTCACGAATCATCTTGACTCCAGCGACCTGTCTGTCAAAGAGCTAGCACGGACAAGAACAGGCCCAACAATTTTGGTCATAGATTTCTCAACCTGTGTTCCTCATACTCTTTCGCCATTTTATCGGTGTGGCGATGTCATGTTGAGACTTCAGTGTCACTGATTATGCCATTACTTCTATTCAATGATGGGAATACCCTGAACCTTATCTTAGTATTCATGAGTTCTCCTCCTTGTATTCTGATGTCCACTGCCAGCTTGAATTGTGGCTGTCTTAAAAAATTAACTCCCCTGATATCGATGTCTCACAACCTCACTAACAAGTAAGCCCAAATAGTGACAACAACAACAACAACAACAACAACAACAACAACAACAATTACTACAATTACTTCTACTACTGCTATTATTATTACTGCTGCTACTACTACTACTACAACACCACCACCATCACCAACAACAACAACAACAGTATAAACAATAACAACCACAACAACAGCAACAACAACAACAACAATACTATTAGTAGCAATGAATTCAGCAACGGTGGTAGTTTCAGCAGCAGTAATGACAGGTCTTTACAACAGAAGTGGGATCCTACCAACAGTAATATATTCTCAGCAAATCTCGATGTGGACGGAATAAGTGAAATTATGACACGTTTTAAAAATGTCAGTGACTTGATCAGTCCACTGAACGAGGAAGCAATGAAACAATAAGGCAATAAGCCACATTACTAACATTCTTATAACTGCAGCAGAATCGACATTTGGCACAAGGAAACATTACAGAGCTACCCAACATTCACAGTCAAATGAAAAGCACAAGTCATGGTACACCAAAGTGTGCCGGATCAAGCAGAAGGAATACTATAAGGAACGAACGATATTTAATGTTACAAGAGATCCAGATCATCGTCGTTTTGTGGTTGAGAAAGGCCGCAACTATACGAGAACAATGGACAGGGCCAGAAGTAAATATAAAAGTAAGATCAGAAGAAGTCTTCCAGAAGAGCTGATCCCAATCTCTGGCTTATCAGTAAGGGATCATAATGCAGCAGTGTCTAAGAGAAATTTCAAATTATTTTTTTTTGAGCGAAATCAAAACAACCCAAAATTAAAGTATTAAGCTAATTCGACCGACTTCAAATTTCAACCCATCATTAAACCACTAACTGAAGTTGATGCTATCCTTAATGACCTGATCACTGACCAGGAAGTTAGTACATGAGTAAAAAAAAATTGAGAAATAGAAAGGCTTCTGGCAAGGATGTGATAATTAATAAATATATTAAAGCAGCTATTAAATACGATATTACTGTTTTAGAGAGAATTATTTAATACTGTAATGAATACAGGCATATATCTTCAACAATGGACTACTGAACAAGTAGTCTCACTCTATAAAGCGAAGATTCTACTGCTATCCCTGATAGCTATAAACCCATAACCAGTCAGAATTGCCTAAGTAAACTGTTTTTTTCTTGTACTAAATGAAAGCCTGCCTGCTTTCGAAAAGTGCACCAAGACACTTAAAGAATCAGGCCGGATTTCGCTCCAGGTTTTCCGCCGAGGATCACTTGTTTGTCTTGAAGGCTCTTCTGGAATACATAACATTTGAGAAGAAAACACTGTATGTCGCCTTTTTTTTTTTTACCTTACTCGGGCCTATGACACAATATTATTATTTCGTTCTTATTAGCGACAATAAAATACAGGACCTCAGTATTAGTGGACATTTCTTGCGCGCATTAAATAGCATGTACAGAGAAACCAAACCGTATTTGTAAAATCACTCGTAGCAACCGTTCGCAACAGTTAGCAGTGTAAAAAAAAAAAAAAGGTACAACATTTCCTGCAAGTTATTTTATTCTTTTATTAATGACATCCGGGAGGAGATACTTGAAAGAGAGTTTAAGGGAGTCCCACTATTCAGTGCTGATAAAGCAGTCACGTTTATGAGTATGTTTATCTTGCTCTACACCGACAATACCACAACACTTTCATGTAACCCAAATAATCTTCAGTAATCTCTACAAATTTTTTCAGAATATTGTCGAAAATGGGGTCGGATAATTAATACGAATAAATTAAAATATTCATTGCTGGGCGAGATCACACGAAAAAAGCATTTACTCTTTATAACAAAATACTCGGAACAGTCAAACAATTTAAACATCCCGGTGTGATTTTCACCAACAGTAACCGCTGCTGTAATGCAATCAATCCATTAGGCAGAAAAGGGTTATCCTCAATCTTATAGAAAGCCAAGAAACTCAGTCTATCAATCAGTTGTCAAATCCATCTATTTAATTCTCTTGTTAAGCCCATCCTCACCAATGGATCGCATCTATGAACACATGAAAGCTATACCTCAGTCGAAAAACTACAAATTCAGTTCTTGGAACGTATCTTAGCTTCAAGTTCTCAACCCTGACACCTTTGGTTCTAAGCGAACTTGGCATCTTCCCGACATCAATAGACGTAACTCCGGCATGCCTGTCCTTTGGTATCGACTGATATAGGAGAAACCTACCAAATATGGTAAAATAATATATCATCTAGTGCTCTCTCTATACAATGATTGAGCTTACTAATTAAACTGGTTAACGTTCAGTGCTGGAGAATTGCATTACTCGGTTTTAGTGAACACTGGACAACACATAAATACTCAATTATCCATTACAAAGTCCTCATCAAAAATAAAGCGCAGACTAAAAGATCCTCAAACAAGTACACTTTCTACGAAAAAATAAAAAGCACTTTCACATTTGTAAACTATCTTGATTTTGCAATATGCTCAAGAATTGCAACTAGCCGTATACGAACATTAACCGTCGTTTGCAAACTGAGACAGGTAGATGGTATAACTTAAGCATCGCCGAACGCCTTTGCAAGCATTGGAGTTTCAGCCTATGAGATGAGTTTCATGCCCTGTTTGAAGGCAAATAATAACATATGCAAAGGGCAAATTTCTGGAAGACAAATTATTACAGACACCCTAATACTCCAAAATTTCTCCAATCCAACATACACATCCCATTAAACCTTGCTAGTCTTTGTAAGATTATCTTGAATTTCCACTTTTCTAGCATATTACTGTGTATATTATTCAGTTCCGACTATCATACCCAATATTTTCACCACACATGTTGAAAAATATTGCTTTGTGGCAGGTTTTGTTTTTTATCTTTTTTTTTTCCTTCATTAAGTGCAGATGCATTTATATTGTCTGCATATATATTTGCCATGCATATCGATGTTCGATTACCCATACCTTGGTTTAAATAAACAAATTGAAATTGAAAATGGAATTAATTGCTAATTGTTATATTGATGTCACTATAGCCTATAATGGCGTCTTCCATGTCCTCGCTTGATTACTCATTGGACATTTACCTGTGCCCTCCAACAGATGCAGAAGTTTTTTACATCGGATTTTAACTGTTCAGTTTTATTACCTCATGAAAATCTAAGACTGGAGAAAGTGATCACAATGGCTTCTTGCCAAACAGCGAACCACGTGCCATGGTATTGTCGTAACGTATGTAACGATACTATAAATAGGCAAAAAGCAAACATTTTAAAGTTTTTGTTAGCGTCTTTGAGGTCAGAGTTATGCACGTAATACAATGGATTTGATTCACGGGTCCTCAATGAATTTTAATGTCGCGACACGACATTCTTGGTTTATAAATACAAAATAATACAATTAAACTGTCTTAGCAATTCTAGGTAGTCTTCAGATAACCATTTTTTGAAGTGTTTTACTCCCGTTACCGTTTGTCGCACTAGAATTTCCAAAATGTTTCCACTGGATACACTGAGCTGATTCAGGAAGAAATTCAGCCGAAGTATTATACCTAAACATGCCCGTAATAGCAGTGTTGCAGTCCCCCAGCCCCCCCCCCTCCTCCNAAAAAAAAAAACCACCAAAACAAACCTGTAGTCGTTTTTCTGTGCCATCCTGCTAAAAAAGACATCTGGGTTTATAATTAATAAAATCTTCTTTACTTTTAGGATGCAAGAAAATCAACATTTTCTAATCACCTGTTGTCATGCTATATAGTGGGTAGGTAAAACTTTGCCGTGTAATTTATTTTCTAAATTGTATTGCATTCATTGACGCCTTGACCTTGATCCCTTAATTAATTGAGCACCACCCCTGTGATTTTGGTCAATTTGAGTGTATCATAATTATATCAGCCATTTTGTTACATGCAAAAATGCAACAGAAGAATGTAAGGTAAATCATTTACGGTTTCTTTGTTCTTGGGCCTACTCATCCTGTACTGAAAAGGAAACAACGATGCACTCGGTTTTAATCTTTCCGAGAGAAACAAATGAAAAAATGTGGATACAAGTTCGCATAGGCAGAACAAAAATGAGCTTGACATCAGGAATGTAAATGCTTGAGTTGTGCGCGAACGAAGTGCCATTGTCTCAAGAAGTTATTGAATAACACTCAGAATAATATATAATATTCATATCTGCCAATAGTGTGGGTCTTGCAAGGCGTGAAAGACAGATCATACGCGCCATACACGGAAAGCAGTATGAGACAGTTATATTATAACAGAGTTATCTCCTGAAAAAATTAT
The DNA here is from genome assembly GCA_033807755.1 of Ellobium chinense. Lineage (NCBI taxonomy): Eukaryota > Metazoa > Mollusca > Gastropoda > Ellobiida > Ellobiidae > Ellobium > Ellobium chinense. Next base: position 431,760 of record JAWQUT010000082.1, on the reverse strand, counting down.
TAATGCCCTTGCCGTCGTCTTCATAATCTTAACTTCCAGTCGCCTCGAGCAAATTAGTAATGAATTTACCATTGCCGATCGGGCTCCTGAAGTGGGAGAAAAGCCGCAGAAGTAGAACCGATTTTGTCGAGACTGTGAAAAAGGAGGCGGCCAGTGCATTTTAGAGGAAAGAACTTCAGGGGAGAGTGGCGACCACCATAGTTCTTAAGAAATCTGCCATAATATTCTTGACCATGAAGTCCTACACACGCAGCAGACTAGACAGTGTTCATTGGGAAACAGGCCGTGATCATTTCATGTGTCATTGCAGTGAACCGTCGTAATTTACTTGCATGCAGTCAAATTATTTCCAGAACACTGGGTTTCGCACTGGATTTAACTGTGGACCCTTTGTAGGCGACTGAACTATGTGAACTTTTGCGATCATAGTTTTGTTCACCATTATTATATATATATAAGGGGCTGGTATGTTGGGGAGTTACGACATGTGTATCATACAATTCAATGATGGGTATTTGTGACACTAGTGATGTATATAGGTCAATTATCCGCTGCTATTTTTCTACGTAACTATGCCACAGCCATGGCGGAATGCAGAAATGAGCATGCAACAGGTGAACCCGACTGAAGGTAAATAAGCAGTATTAGTATCATGGACTGACGCTAAAAGTGAATAAAGAGATCCTTGCTCCCGAAATAAAAAGCTATATTCCCCAAACTTCTAAAGTCTGAGAATTTCACATCTGAGGATTAAAACATAAGTCATGGCTATTTTTCTGTGCCCATTTATGAAACAACCAAAAAAGAAGTATCTATGATTTCGGATAAAAGGCTTTGCGGAAATAATCTGGTTGATAAAAAGCAAGAAAAGTCTCTAGGGTATTCTGATGAAATATATACATGACCAGAAACGCGGTCCTTTGGTAGAAAGCCCTCATGACGAGACTTCTTGATTGGAAAGTAGGCTAGTATGTTGTAACGTCAGCGAGGCGGTTCCCGTTACAACTATTTTGATCTCAACCTACAAAACCCAGCTGGCGGAAGCTTAATTATTTTGTTTCATATTTTCCAGTAAAAATAACCACACGCATCTTGTAACAGTGCCGAAAAGTGCTGGGCCACAGAATTTCGCACCGATTATATTTGGTCTTAACTTGCCCTGTCATTAACCGACAAACGGTTTGAAATATATGTTGCAACCTCTGTCATAGATATTAATGATTAATATACATTAATAATACATTGTTACTTCCAAATACCATACAGATATGAGGAATGATGATCGACTGTTAATATTAATGTATCCTTTCATTCCACTATTATGAATATATAAAAAAAAAAATCCAAAAAATGTCTGCATCAAGAAGAAAAAAATAAAATGTTACCAAAGAAAAGAAAAATCAGTGGCGGATACCCCACTTTAAAAGAGTCAACGAAGAAGAGAACATGGTCAAATTATACGTAGAAAATTTTAGTTTATATCCTTTTTAATATCCATTTAGCGGTTGAAAACGATCTCATATTACTTTATCTTCATTCTGTGCAACAGATGTGTTGATAGTCTCATGAGTATTGCACCAGGAATGAAAAAATGCACGACAGGAGCGAAAACTGGCCTTTATGACAGGGCAATCACAGCTGAGGAGAGATGACGCGGCGGATACCATTAACTATAAATGAAAACTAACCAAGCTTGCCTTTAAAACTGCCACCCTGGCATCACTGCACAAATTCAATCTCTCTTCTTCCAAGTATCAGAATTTAATTCCATTTTTTTTTGTTGTTAACATCTATGCTAAAACAATCACATATTTTATTCTTTATTTCTTGCGTCACACCTTCAGTTTTTTTAACGTTGGTGCATAATGGCCCCGAAAGCAGAATTTAGTGAATGCTCAAAATTAATCCATCCGTTTCGCCCAGTGCTGAAAGTTCATTTGGAGATCCTGTGAGCGGGGGATTTTGTTGTAGCCGTTAGACATTAAAATCACCGAAATCTGCTTCCCCCTTTCCTATCCTCCCTTCCCTACATACACACACTTTCCTTCTTGGTGTTTTAAAGCAGAAAGAAATACTCTCTAGAGATTGCCTAGAAAGTCTTTTTAACAGGCAAGTTGCATCTGTAGACCAATATTAAGATGAGAAAAAATGAATGTATGAAAGTGACGCAAGTCTTGTAAGTGGATGGAAGAGTTTTATCGGTACATACCGGAATGAGATGCAAAGAGAGAGAAAGAGAGAGAGACACACGCACAGAGAAAGACCGAGAGAGGAAAAGAGAGACAAGACAGACAGACAGACAGACAGACAGACAGACAGACAGACAGACAGACAGACAGACAATATGTATTTACGTCTGTGTGTGTGTGTGTGTGTGTGTGGAGGGGAGAGGGGGGAGTGCGCGCGCGCCCTCGTGCCCATATATTTCACGTTACTCCAAGAATAGTCTACAAAGGCGCAGGTGGGATGTGCATAGTTTTACACCACTTAAAACAATGACGACAATAGCCTTGTCTAGCGTCTACCATTGGTATTACAGAACGATAACTGGTGTTGGGGGGGGNGGGGGGGGGGGGGGGGGGGGGATAAATAAAATGCAGTCAAAATCCGGTTGAAATTCAATAACTAAAACAAAGCATAGCTAACTTTGTATAGGAGATCCTACGGTACAAGAAAAAGTTTGGTGGGAGATTGGCATGTCGTAAACTTGACGGGAATTTTGTTTTTCTTGTAAAATGACCGTCTGATAAAGCCACAGCGGTACAGTAGACCTAATGTCTCATGGAAATGGTGTCGTGATATCTCGCCGGTTCCACCAAATAGTGTTACTTTTAGCTAAGCACATGGTGATATCAAATGAAAATGTTATTTATCCTATTACGGCAGTACTTTCGGTACCTTGCTGCATGTCTTTGCACTATCAATTACAGATATTGAGGAGGGGAGGGGAGGGGGAGGGGGAAGGGGGATTATACATAGCACCAGAAGCCATTGACGAAGATGAAAATTGTTGTTGGCAATCTTAATTTATTTGAGAAGGATGTCAGCATTCATTTAATTGAATTTCAGTTAGTCTATTTGAAAAAGATTTTTTCTTTCCTGCTTAACCACACCATGTGCCAGTCTGTCTCCAAACCTTCTTGAGTACTTTAGGACTTTTTTAACAAAGGTAAAAAGGTTAATTGTTTTAATAATTAAAAATCTACGGGGATGTTGTTGTTCCTCCACCGGCCATTTTTTTTTGAAAAAAAAAAAAAGAATGATATTCACTACCGAGAATAGCACTGGTTTAAGCATTTACAGTAATTCTTGTATAGATTTTTGTAGTTTGTTTTTGTTGCTCTAAGAGAAGACAATATTTTTTTTAAAATGCATCATATCAGAACAGCGCTGCATGACTTGTGCTCTANAAACAAAGATTATAAAAACCACAAATAAAGTTCTGTCCAAAGCAACGAATTTAAGAATAAAGAAATTAGGTTCTAATTCATCAGGTTAAATACAGAGTAAAATATATGAGTAAAAAAAGCGTAAAAAGCGTTCACGGAGATAGAAGTGTACGAAAAAGTGAATAGGCTAAAAGTAGATATCGTAGTACTATGGAAGACTAGTAGAGCAGGACTATCAATAGTTCAAACTTGAAAAGAAGAATGATAGGTGGGGCAAAAAAGGAGACAGGACATATTGCGGATAGCATGTATAGAGCAAGGGTTTAAGAGGGTAAAACGTGGACAAGCAATAAAGAAGTCAGTAAAGAAAGAGTTTTTAAATGGCTGATTTGGAGTAAAAATAGAGTAAAAAGCGTTTATTATCACCACCAGTTTATGTTAAATCGCTACTTTAATCCATGTTTTTGTTTTTTTGCTGACAAAGCAATACTAAAATAGTCAATACCAATGCCTTCAGCTGTATTTCTTAGGTGTTGCTTGGCTTGTTCAGAGAAGTCTTTGACTTATCTTTAAAGTAGTACACGCACATCAAAAATAATTTTCCGTTTTTCAGTACTTTTTCTCTCTAAATATTATCTATGGTGCCCACCGAGTCAATTTTCCGAAGAAAGGGCATTGTTCTGTCACCGTGCGCGTATGTAATATGACGCAATAAGGAGAGCTAGAGTTACCGGGTTTGGCCCTTGCGCCCAGAATTATTCCCCTTCCCCGATCAGCAGAAACCTGTGGCAAAAACGCAGACGTCACTTACGTTCCAGCAGCTGCAGACACCTCTACCCGACAATGTAATATTCAGCTTTTTATTAGGGTTCTGGTATTCCAAATTCAAACGTAAAGTTTGATAGTGTAAGCCAGGAAAATTGTTCTGATTTTTTATTGCCTCAGCACGATTTTGTTGGGCATGTCTACTGTTCACAGAAGAATTAAAACAATCATACCAACATGCTATCACCCGTCCGCAGAGCACTGGCTAGACAGCTTGGCCATGTGGAAAGAACGTATTTGACGTAAGCTTATTGCCGCCACGCGCGCATTGGTTGTAACGATTCGACCTTTGGATAATTTAATCCTATGGGTTGACTGGGGCCAGCAGAGGCGTTATATCATTATGAGAGACACCTCAAAGACTGTTTTATTGGAATAATAGGGTATCGTATGATTTAATATGGTCTGTCGGACGGTGCAGTCTTCCTTTAATGATTATCCATTTTGCGCACTAAGCAAAGTTGTTGCTATCAAATGTTACCCATTTAAAATGCTGTTATTTTCGGTTGCGTCAGACATTTCTTTCCTCTACTGGAGCATAAGCATTGATTGCTGATGTCTGAAACCATGAATGCTTATGCGCATGGGAAAAAAAATGCTATATCTCTGTCAACACCGTAATTTTCACGGTACACGTAATACTGGAAACTGCCAACGTCAAAAAAAAATCTCAATAAAGTTATCATTGCGCAGCGATTGATAACAGTATTAACCAACGATGATATCAGTCAAACACATACAGCGTGAGACTTTTAAGTAAAACAAATTGAAGCTCCGTTCCCCTTGATTCATATAAAAGAACCAGTAAGAAGGTTTGCTATTCCCATTTACAAAAACAGAACTAAATTCATCACGAGCATACGAAAAAGCTAAGAGTGAGCCGAACCATATCTGGAAAGGGCCGACTGGGGTCAAGGTTTGACATAAAGCAAGAAATTTACTACTAATTGTTTATTTACTGGATATGATTTGGTATTGTAGTTATCTTCAGCCTTTCTTAACACATTAGAGCAAAGTAGGAAAAGATTGTCAAATGGAAATAGTTTTGGGATCGGTTTTGATTCATGTTCATCGGACAAGTATGACAGATGTTCAATCACTTTGAAATGCAAAAAGTTTAAAAGTAGTATAAGTACTTTTTGTGAAACAAAATAATGAGTTTTGACTTCATTTCGTTTTAAAAAACAACAAAAAACAGTGAATTATTTGGGAGCCAAAGAAAGAGCCAGATTTGGCAGCCCAGGTACGGTTTGAACTGCTATACTCTTGTCCCTGAAAGAAAAAAAAAGAACAAGAAAAACTCGAGAAGTCGTGCACGGAAGAATTTTGCAACAATGAAACAAAAACAATACCGTCAGAATAGTGGGCAAGAAAATTTTTCATTCAGATTATTGACCATTTTGTTTTAAAGTTTCTTTCTTTACATACATTGCGTTTGGACGCATTACACTGTGGATATGGGAGTGCTGCATCTGTGAGACAGTGTATAGATTTTTAGATTATCGATGAAAAACATTGACAAAATCGTACTGCCAATGCTTGTAAATGGCTAAAAGTGATGTATGAACATTTTAGGAAACATTTCAAATTAATTAATTGTTTTATATTAGACAAATAGATAACATGTTGATGATCTCAGATTCATAGATTACATTCGCATTATGCTCCTGAGGCTTAGATCCTGCATCTCAAATATCATACACTGTGCCCTTAAGGTTACAGACTTCTAATTGGATGAAAATAGCATGTTGTCAGATGCGTAAGTAAGAGTGTGAAAAAGGACAGATTGTGCAGAATGGGCCCTAGATTTATGAATCTACCCGCGAATTAGTTTGTATTCTCTCCTGATTTTGTAAACTAAACCTGAAGTTTGAGTCATTCACTTTGGTTTCGGTATGGCATTTTGTGCGGGGCACTTGTCGTTAAGAAAACTAGTTACCTTGTTTACACCTTTCGATGTATCGGTTCGAAGCTCGAAAACGAAATGAAAAACCTATATTTTAAACATCATTTTTAATAAGCTCATTGAATGCTGCAAACTATTAAAGAAGACTTAAAGATTGTGGAATTTCTTGGAAGTGACAGTAGAGAAAACAGTTTATTGGCTCAAAGAGGGAAATCGAATTAGGCTTCTGTGAAATAGAAGTTTCATAATGATTACGTCATCTTTGACCATTTTGGCATCCATCATGCAGGGGAAACTTGTGTGCACTAATTAAGTGCAATAATAATTATGATATTAAGAATTTCGGTTCCTTCCTACCAAAAAGTGCAATGGGTAAAGGAATTGCTGCACTTTAATTTATAGCTCGTTTGAAAATAAGTTATCTAAATATCTCTTTAACGCCTTGACAAAACGTAATGCCATTTGCATGCTCTTCTAGATCAGTTTGTCTCAACGGAATTATTTAGTTAAGAAAAAACGTTTTTCCCTTCGTAAAGTCATATAACTACGGTATTAACAAGTGACTGTGACTATAGCTTGTCCAGTGTTTAAAGTCTTTAAACTTAGAGTCACTTTTTATTTCGCACCATTTTGTAGCAAATCTCATTTATTCGCTTTAAAACAATAATACTGTTCTATAGCATTATGATACTTTGAGAGAATGAGAAAAGTAAATGAGAAAAGTCTCAGTGAGGCTTTTGTTGGCTGTACTTCGCATGAAGTAAATGAAAAGAGATTAGGCTATTATGACACGATCACGCTGACTGTGGTCTAGTGGCACACTCTCTTCGTCAAATGCCATTAATGTTGTTTCTGTCTTTTTTTTTTTGTTTTTTGTTCCTTCACTTTCGCTCTATCATTATTTTCACATCACCTCTGGTTTCTAGAGAACGGTTAAAGAGGTTCAAAGGCACAGTTTCCTAGTATTAGCGATAGCTTTCATAAGCAACACCCTAGGATGATTTGAGTATATTGTTTAATAGAAATAAAATCCAGAACTTGCAGAGCTGCAAGATTAGAAAATGCCAAGGCATTGTGACAGGCACACCAGGACTCTTGCTCTTCGTATTTTTAAGCATGTTTTAATAAACCTGATTCAACGCTGTGAAGACTGACCAAAACGAAAATTGATGCCGAAAAGAAAGGCATAATGAAAAGAGGAAGAAAGATCTTGGGAAATTTTGATTTGGATGTCACTGAAAGAGGCGTCTCCGCTTTGTTCTTTTTGAAGTGTCAGTATTACACCGCAGAATTTGAGATAATATACCCGTCAAATCGTGCATGCTTTAGAGATGTCAAAAAACGCTTTGAATTATTTCAGTTTCCTCCTACACATTTTTTAAATTAAACTCTATCAGGAAGGACAGTGCAGATTACTAAAGTGCAAAATTAGCTTGCTTTCATAGTTTCCTTTTATGTCACGTTATGCCGCATTGCTATAATAATCTATAAGTTTGAACAAGCAGTAGTTGCAATTTTTAACCAACGGCTATTAAAAAAACCTTTTACCATGAACATGGAAGAAAAAAGAAAAAATAATTTCCTTCTAAGACAGATTGATTCACATAGCATTCCAAATATCAGTGAAGTGGGTGGTAGCGTTTAAGAAATTAATATTAAGACAAACTCCCTCTGATTATATTGAAATGAGCTGTAATAAGCCAGACCAAGTATTCTCTTTCCCGTTATTGTGCCACGCTTTCAAACAGTATGGCAACTTCTATGGTATATTTGGGCGATGGGCAAAGTCATTTTTGGTGAAATTAGTTCCTAAGAAAATTGAGGAAATCAAATAATTAAGAACACCAACAGGACTAGTAACTGCTTCGCACGAAGTTAATTGTAAGTAGGTTCGAAAACAACTCTTAAAAACGAAAAGTACTCCGGGCTCGCTATGCTGTGGAAGCTTTCAGGTAATTTCATTGGGTCAGTGTCTACCGATTTTCACAGACTACTTAGCAGATAATGGCTGCACAAAAAAAAAAATTGCATAGAAGTATGGAACCTTTCCAAACATCTAATGCGCCTTTTGTAAACGATGGAAATTATTTAGATATCCTGTCCATTTCGAATTGAAGTAAAATTGGTGTTTCATTTTCTTAAAAGGAATCTAAAAACATAAGCATACAAAACTATGTCACAGAGTGAAAACAAGGACAGAAATGCATAATGAATAAATAAATGAATTGGTGATTGATAATTACCTGGGAACTTGTCTGGGTAAAAGTAAGGCTACGGCTGCTTCTCACAGAAAGAAATACGCTATGTGCATGTAAAATTTCTCAGCTTGTTTACTTTTCACCAGTTTGGTTCAAAATAAATGTTTCCTTCTGTTTCCGGAAAGATAGTTAACTTTTGCTTTTTCTCGCTTATGTTAATTTACATTCGCTATTCGAGCCTTGAACAGATAAGAACACGAGCACGGTGAGTTCGGTATTTATATCCGCCTCAAGTCCCCACCCTACAAGTCTCACACCACCGCGTTCTACTTGTCCCCCTCTCTCTTGCTCACATGGCGCACGCGCAACTGAGTCCGCACACGGCCACCAAGGCGGCTTAAAAGCGCTCAGCAACAGCAGTGTATTGATGAATTTGTAAGCACTGTTACATCTCCTTGCCCTCCAGCCCTGCAAACAACAACAACAACAAAAAATCAACCTTATGGTCACCTGCAAGAATGTAAATATTAATTGTCGTCATCGGCTAGTACATAATTTGGTTATGATTATAATTATCCATATATCTCACTTTGTTTTATTTCTCCTTATGTGGTGAGGTGAAAATTGCGGCAGCGTATCTAGGTTTCTTTTTTTTTCTGCTCAGTAAAAAGGACAGAACCATGGTGAGGTCATTTATCGTACAAAATTTAGAAGTTGCACATTATTTGAAAATTAAGTAGTTTAGCGTTTGGTCTATACCCTTAATGGCAAAGCACAGAAACAGGAATACATCTTATTCGACTCAATGGAGGGTGTGTTACGACACAAACTGTCACCGGGGTGTACCGTGATCAGATTACCCCCCTCAATCATTACCCCCAGGTAATCTGATAATCTCATTCGGGGGGGGGGGG
>JAWQUT010000082.1:411123-421952 GCA_033807755.1 Ellobium chinense | reverse complement strand
GGGGGGGGGGGTAACTTCATACCGGGGGTAATTTTATTCCTTTACACCAGCACAAACTGTCGCCACTCGTCAACTTGATGAAGGTAATGCCCACATCGATGATAATGATGATGATGACAATGATGATAATGATGATGATGGTCATGACTATACTTATAAAAGACCTGAGGAGAGAATATACGTATGATGCGCGTGTGTATGTGTGTGTGTGTGTGTGTGTGTGTGTGTGTGTGTGTGTGTGTGTATGTGTGTATGTATGTGTGTATGTGTGTGTGTGTTGTGTGTGTGCGTGTGTGTGAGTGTGTTCGTGCATGTATTTTTGTGTTTGTATATGTATGTTTATGTGTTTATGTGTGTGTGTGTGTGTGTGTGTGTGTGTGTGTGTGTGTGTGTGTAAAAGAAAGAGAGAGAAAAGAGAACCCGCAAGCACGTATGGCTGCTTGTCATCGCTTGCATGACACTATGATGAGTGTTCGATTCTGAGATTGAAATGTGCAGGTGTCATAAAAATTTCTTAGGGACATGAGCTGATACCTGGATTTTTAAGTATCACGATGCTCAGCCTTCAGGATCTAGATATCGAGTGCATCGATTCTGTTGCGATTCTCTTAGATTGTGCGGATTAGGAATCTTGATATTTTCGATACGTTCTGAAATCCTTTTAATTATCGAGGCTCGCCCATGTCTAGACGTGGTATCTGAATGAAATTTTCACAGCATTTTAAAGTACTTTCCTCCGTACAGTGCACAAAATTTCATTCTTCCGAACCACTGGGTGGGAAAAGTCGTTACGGCCCCGTCGGGAGTCAAGGTCAAAGTCATCCTTTGAAATGCAGCAACAGCATCTTCAGTGCTTTCAAATATGCATCTTATAAGCTGAGACTTAATAAGTGAAAACAAAAAGAAATCACGGAATGCTCTGTTAGGGTGGGGCAAGAATTTTTCTTTTTGTATGTCAAAAATGCGATTTTTTCTTTTTGCTGCAAATATGGACCATCGCATTATCGTTGAGCCACAGGACTTGTACTGGTGTTCTTGGGTGTCGATTTTTCCACAATTTAAGAATTTGGGGAATGTAGATGGTGACATACCATTTAGAAGTACCAGATGTCTGATTTTCAAGAAGAATCGCCCTCATATGGTCAGTCAAGCCAAAGGAAACGGATCCCTTTTTCTGCGAGCGTGGTTGTCCTCCAACGACTTAGAAACTAGCTTGACTTGTCGTTTCTAGATCATTTTTATAGACTATTGTTTCAGCACTAACGGTGGCACTATAAATCTCTGTTGATTTGCCGTTGTCAAATTTTTAAAAAGATTTCTGTGCAATAATCTACGCGATGTTTCATTTGACCGACCGTGAGGGACACACCAAGCACACTCTTTTTTTAGGCATAAGTATTGATGCGAAATAGTGAAGACGCTAGTCGGTGACAGGTCCAAAGTCTTTCCAATCTCAGCATATGTAATTCTTAGATCAGCCTCAATAAGTTTGCGAACAGAATAAACTTTCTCTTTTGACACCGTTGAAATAGGATGGTCATTATCATCTGTCTGATTGTCTGTCTGTCTGTGTGACTCTCTCCTATCCATCTCTCTCACTGCCATATTCTCCGTTTCTCCCTGTCTTTATTTCCTTCTTTCTCTTTCTCTCTCTTTTTCTCTCTCTCTTTCTCTCTCTCTCTGTCTCATTTTCTATTTTTCTGTCCCCTCTCCCGACCCATGATGATCTGCATTCTTTATCTTCTTTCCCAAAGTTAGCTGCAGTGCTAAGTCAATAAGATGAATTTTTCAATGAAAGCAAACCGTCGTGCATCAACTTGCTTTGCTACATCAAGTATCACAGCGACAAGTGCAGCCAACGACAATGGTGTAGATTTCTCTTGGCGGACTGCAGAAAAGACTGTTCCTAATGTGTTTTCTAATTTAAATATAATTATCCTGAAGGACGATTTTGGCAGCTCTTGATAATACCAGTCTTTCTAAATCCAAACCCATATACATGTATATCACAAGCTGACCCTCCGAATGATGATTCAATATCTTTGTGAAAAGCTTACATGTCTCCCGGCCTTGTTTGTAATCGATCAGATCTGGAACTGCGACCAACAGATTAAATTTTAATCTTGTTGGATGCATCTCAAAGTCGATGACACCGAACGGTTGCCAATTCGAGTGCATAGCCATTCCCTCTAACATGCTAAAAGAACGGCCTGACTGCTGATTCTCGAAATGATTTGATATACAACGCTAGATCACTAATTCATGCTCTATCATGTGGCTACTTTTTCCGTCTTGTCATTCTTCTGAGCCAAATCCTATGCACACTAATAAAATTTTGCCAAACAAAGAGTGTGATACTGAGCACACGTCATGGCCATTATATCTCCTCCAGCCAACCACGTCAACCATTTTTCGTCTGAAAACTCTGCTGCGTTCTTCCTTATTTTTAGCTCATGTTCAGAGGTGGACACCATGTGGAGACTTTCCCAAACTGCAGTATCGTCATAGAAGATACATATACACCGTTCACTCCTTTCACTTCTCTTTTTCCCCAGTTGCACAGAATTGGACATTTTGCACTTGAATTTCTATGATCGACTCTTCGCTTTTACGTTTGCACACTGTGTCTACACTGAGCTTAAATTGCTTGTCTGCACAATGTGTACCATGACGCGCTGTTCACGCTTAATATAGCTTCTATACTCGCACCAGTGTTAAGCATCTGAATATTCAAAGTTTCAGGCAAAGCACCGACTTCGGCGAATTTTATGAGGTCTTCAGTGATCGATTTTTAGCCCTGCCGACATCATTTCTGTTAGATTTTGTTAGATTCATTGTAATGGCTCTTCAGTTTCTGTATGACAGAGAATACAAAGTTCCAGTTTTACAGGGCTGTCACCCAGCCTCATTAAAAAAGGTTAAGTCTAGATCTGGAGGCAAGAGTCTGAAAGTTTACCTGTGATTTTATATAATAGTTTTAATTTTGATGACCTTTGCATTTACGGAAGTATTTCTTCGTTTCTCATTAGCACTAGCAGTAGCACCAATGTTCAAATAGCTCTCTGTGACTTTGTAAAGTTGATCTCCAAGACAATTCACTGCAGCCAAATGTTAGAAATGTCTGCGGTCTTTTTCAAATTGTCCACTGTTTTCTAGTTCAAATTTTAGTCGCTACCAGGGCGCAGAATTTAGTAAGTAGCTGTACTTCTTAATGACAGAGAATTATTAGTCTTTGAAAATCCCCAAAATGGCTTTCCTTAAAGTCACCAATGACATCTTGTCGTGTTGTCTTGCGTGACAAGTCATCAGTGACCGCTACATACGATACTGCAGACAGTTAAACAACATTCAAATAATGAGAAATCAAGCACCTTTTACACACATGGCAATGCAAACTATCACTCGGCAAGGGGCGTAACTCAATACCCATGGGAGCAAGGTATTTCAATTTTACTAACGCATTCTTAACCGTTCCGGTCTCACGCATTGTAACATTTTGCATTTCCCATCCCTCAAAGATACACTCTCAAAGGTAAAAAATCTGAGGGACCTAGGCTAAATCAATAAATTCAGAGCCTTGAGCTATACCTCCTACTGACTACCGTATGTAGTCAGAAGTCAGTATACAGTCAAATGAGACGGCTGAAAGTTTGCATAGCTGGAGGAGAAGAGTAGTTCAAAAGCCTCTGAAAGTTTCAAGTTCATGGTGTTATGACTTTATTTCGAAACTGTAAATTTTTGCCAGATACTTATTTATATGATACCTGTCGTAAAAGTGTCAAAATATTTCATTATTAGTCATGTTAGAAACGGCCCGATTTCTGCTAACAGGATGAATTCCTGATTAAAATCCATATCCAAAAATACGTGGTGTGTGTTCATCTACCGCTATGCAACGTTTCATAGCTTTAACCAAAAGTGCAGAATTCACTCTTTTTTCGGCCTTAACAACTGTACCAATTCGGAAACACTGCTTTGAAGATATTGAGCTGGAGTTAAGACTAGAACAAACCGCCATTTATAAAAGGTTAAGCCCAGTTTCGTAATTTTTTACTGTCATCTTAAAACATGGATCCACAGTCTAAAGAACGATTATGCAATTATAATCTCGTGACAGGTCGTGTATCAATACATTCCATTTCCATTTAGATTTCCAGGTCGTAATATTAAAATTTAATCCACAGTGTGTACAGTAACAAGCAATACATTTTACTAACTATGAAGACATGACAAAACTGTCTAATCAATAACTGTGTGCGTTGGCTTAAAGGATTCAGCGAAGGATTACCATGCGGGAGGACCGGGTTCGATCTCCACTCAGTCACCGTAATGATTTTCTCTTGTGTTAGCTATGAGGCGCATTCGGAAATCCTTGCTCGAATTTCAGCATCCGCCGTTCCCCCTACCAACCCCCTTGACCGCAAGGGGTTACCCTCACATATCCTACGATGCTGGATGGGTTCAATACAGCAGAAGGAGAAGGAAAAGGGGCTTCAGAGGGGTAGCTGTGACTTGATTGATTGATTGATTGAGTTTGTGTTTTACGGCGTGTCAGCACGATTACGGCTATATTACGCCCTCATGGTTACTGTGAACGTTTTTTAGTAGAATTTTCCTATCAATTTTGTCCGGACAGCGGCCGCTAGGCCTACTCTTTTACGATTTTAAAACTGCCAAGGGATTTTTAACGTGCGCAACGTGCACACGGGACCTCCTAGTTTTCGTCCTTATCCGAGAAGACTAGACGCCGGCTTTCCTACTTTCCTTGCTAGTTTCGCTTTGTCACTACCAATATGGAGCTACAAATCTGTGACAAACTGTGGTTCTGAAATTGAGATTAGAATACGATCATAGCATGGCACAAAAGCACCGAAAAGACATTGAGAGGGAGAGAAGAGAATAAAGACTTCGAAATGAGAGCTGCGGAATAGAAAATTGGTAGGCTACTCATACTCATATGCAGTGCTCTGGTGTGCAGAAGATCTATTGCCTTTTCTTCGGCTGCTGCATTTTGCGGACGGCATTGTCTAAATGAAGGTGAATGTGAGCTGCTGTAGTTGCAGGAGCCAAATTGTAAAAGCTTCTTTGAGCCATTTAATAAAAATGTCTTCTCTGACCGCAGGACCGTTCCGAGATGGCCAAGACTAGTCTGCAGGCCTGGTGCCACCACTGTGCTCAAATTATATACTGTTTACGGAGGGGGTCCTTCGGTTAGCTTTTTTACAATTTTAAATTAGATGAAAAGGGATTAAAAATTTGGCCTTCTTTTGCAGATCACAGGTCCGCACAAATGAAATCCGCTGAAGCCATTGGGAAACACTACCTGCAACAATTATTTTTTTACAAATTCCAAACTTAATTTCACCACTTTTGCGGTGTGGTTTCATGTTATATGATTATTTCTACTTTGCTACTTATACTTTGCTACTAACGACTCGGATAGTCCACTTGTTTTGACCAATTAGGCTCCTGCAACCTACATGTAGGCCGTAAGTGCCACTGTTGTTGCTAGATTTAGATCCGTCAGCTTTCCATAGAGATTATCACAAATGGGTTTCTCCTTTCTTCTGTTCTGCCGTAGTCTATGACTTCTGTCATCTTTGAAAGTCAAATATGGTCTCTTGGCAGACATGCTGTCAGTAGAACAGCATTCCTCCACCACTGTCTATTTCAGCTTTGTAAACGGTGAAGACAACATACAATCGCACAGGGATTAACTCCATCACTTTGCCACTCTGGATTTTGCCATTTGACCAGACTGGATGCGAAAATTTCACAGATGACATTCGAAGTTTCACTTTATTTGAGCTTCAAAAAGAAACCGAAATAATTAACTCAAAACACCATTTACTTAAACTGAAATTAAATTGTTTTACTTTGTTTACCAAAAACAATGTATCACTACATATATATGGTGAAAATATACAAAGTTCATTTTTTTCCCAATTTAGGAGAGTGAAGTTTAACAAGACAACCAAACTTACATTTTGTGTTTTTAATATTGGTCTAAAAGTAACTGATTTAAGTAACACTTGTAAATCAGCACACAATAAGTATGAGTAATTTTTAAAGTAAGTTTCAATCTGATGATCTGCTACGGTCAATTCTGCTTAATGGCAACTTAACTGAAGCATGAAAAAGTTCCAATCAAAAGGAGTTGATTATAACGGATATATTATAGTTTGTTTCAATCAGATTTAAACTAACTGTAAACATTACCCATACTTTTCGCGTGTTGATTCACAACTGTTAATTATATTAATAAACATTAATATAGAAATGTATCTTTTTCTTATGCTAAAACTTTTGAGATTAAGTGAAAGTACTTGAAGTTGTGTTTATCTAGATTAGGGTTAAGCAAAGTCGACTGTATCTAGATCTGGGATATTTGTAATATTAAAAGAAAGAGCTATAGCTAAGCCTATTATATGCTTGTATTGCAAAAAAGGACTTAGATCTACAGTTTCAAGTTTGCTCTTTTAAAAGACCTCTTGGGATGAAGAATTAGAACTTCATTGAAAAATGCATGAAACATCATATAAAGAAGATATTAAAACGCTGAAAAGCAGTATTGGCAAATTCAAAGGAACATAACATTTTCTCGTCGCACTTCATCCAATTAACATCACTCCTGGCAGTTCGAGAGGTGTGTGTGTGTGTGTGTGTGTGTGTGTGTGTGTGTGTGTGTGTGTGTGTGTGTGTGTGTGTGTGTGTGTGTGTATTGTGCGCGCACGGGTGTGCATGTGATGAAAACAATCTTGCCAAAATATAACATACATGTATTTATATGAGATTTGATTTGACGATTATTACGTTTTTTTAATTGCTTTTGAAATGCAAATAATTATGAAGTTTGGCAATAGATTGGTATTCATATATTGGAATGGGGTATGCAAATAGTACACGAACGGATCAGGTGCTGATCACAGACCCCTTTTAGGCTCCTTTTAGACTGCAGGACCATTGTGGCATTTTGCTGTCAAAAATGTCAAGATTTTAAAATGTTGACACATTTTAGGTTTTATTGATAAGTGGCCGTTGTTGCCATATGACAGGAAGATGTGAATGTATTCTTGTTGCTTTGTTTCGCTTTACGCCGACTTTCTTTGACTATGATGCCGTCTTTAGTTTTTAAACCGTATAAAGTCTTTATTTTTGTTTTATCTATAAGCTCCTTAAATTTAACAAGTCATGATAAATTTGTTTCACCACATTCGAGGTAGAAATGTCCCCAAACTGCTTATTTTGTTTCATTATTTAAAAAAAAATATCCCGAGGAGCAAGCCCCCGGAATCCACTATATTAAGTTTAAAAACCACCGGATCTCTCTTTTTCCAAAAAAAAAAAAAATGATGAAAATATTCGCCTAATAGTGGCGTCAAATTGCCGAAATAGCTTTTTTGGGGAGTCTGTTTGAAAAGGTTTTGGGAGGAAGCATGCCTACACTCCCCCCCCCTCCCCCACTCCATGCCAATTAACAAGTTCAGGTCAGAATGCTATGGACAAACCCGGGTGCTCAGCCCAGCAAGAATAATCTTAATCTAGTAAACAGTTTTTTTTGTCCTTTCTTTATAGCTGTACGAGTCTTTTATGAAAAAGACGGGGAATGAAACAGTTCATAGTGCTAATTATCTGATCCGCAGCCTCGCAAAACCATATCACGTGGCAAACCATATCTCCGCAGGATGGGGAGGAGGGCACTCTAATATTAATATTTTCTCTTTTTATTTCCCTTTCACCCATTTTTCTCCTCTCGACTTTGGCGCCCAGATATCTTCGTCAGGAAATGCATATAAATGGCATTACCTCAGTGACACTTCTAAACACTACTTGATGTTTACCATTTGAAACTCAGTAATAAATAATTGTGGTGACAGAGATAAACGCTCGCTGTAACTGGTTGAATACAAACCTGGAAGGAATACCAACCCTTTAAGAGCTGGTTTTACCAACAGGAATCATTTCGTAAATAAAATCGTGTACCCAGGGACAATTAGTCTATCTACTGCTACCATGGAATATGATTAGAAAAAGTGAAATAATAGATGCGCAGTCCAGAGCTATAGCTACTGCTTGTTCAAAACAAAGTTGCTAACAAACCAGAAGGTGACTGCCCTTTTATGCTCTGAAAAGTCGTTGGGTGTTAACCAGCTGCTTAGTTTGCCGGCGGCTGCTTTTCATCAGTTTGTCATTAACAAGTCGCCAACTCTCTATGTGTGTGATATAGTGGATTATATTATCTACTATCATTGACATCTCCGTAGTTGTTGTCGCCATCGTCGTCCTATACCTCATTCATCCTTCGGATATTCCAGTTGTTATGATTTATAAATGCAGAAAGTATTCTGAACCTCTAAACACCAAAAATCGATTGATTGATTGAGTTTGTGTTTTACGGCGTGTCAGCACGATTACGGCTATATTACGCCCTCATGGTTACTGTGAACGTTTTTGAGTAGAATTTTCCTATCAATTTTGCCCGGACAGCGGCCGCTAGGCCTACTCTTTTACGATTTGAAAACTGCCAAGGGATTTTTAACGTGCGCAACGTGCACACGGGACCTCCTAGTTTTTCGTCCTTATGGTTAGACACGCGCAAATATTTTTACTATATCCTACTACTAACGACTTTCTGCTCTCAGCTCACTCCTAATTTTCGTTGGCCATTCCCACTCACAAATATTTCAGATGAGCATCACAGACACACAAGGGACTGTGTTTGAACTGGGGTTGACAAGTAAACTTTTGGACCACCGGCTCTAGTTTGAACCTACCCCCATGAAAACCCAGTTGGGACCTCACACTACATCAAGGGAGGCAGGGTTACCTATTTGCATGCCCTATCTCTTCCTGACCTCTGACCCCAAATAGTGCAGCTGTAATTTAATCTATACTGGTCATGAAAGCAACAAATGCCTAAGGACAGGCAAAAGCTCTGTGTACTGGGCTCTTGGCCGCAAGGAAAAAAATATTTCAAAATTTATTCTACAGGACAAGCAGTCCAACCCAGTCCATCTGACCTCATTTGCGCGTGTGTAACCTTATCCGAGAAGACTAGACGCCGGCTTTCCTACTCTAAAAGCCAGAGTGTGACCGTCCTATCGGCTTCAAAACTGCAACGGGCGTCACTGTTGCAGGGTCACACTCCTAAAAGGTGCAGAGACCATGTTTTAGGTAAAACGTTGTAGTACAGAAATATGTTCGTTGTAGTTATGATTTTATATGTTCGTTGTATGTTGTATGTTATGATTTTATATGTTCGTTGTTTGTTATGATTTTATATCCTTTCGTATAGACCTATGTCTTTGATAAAGTTTAAGATGTTGTGTGTTGTAGTAGTAGTAAATAGTTCTTTCATTGAGGATGAATGTTTAAGATTTTTGCGGGCATCAGTGAATTCTGCATACTCTGTCATGATGTGAGATATGGTGAGAGGACAGCTGCACCCTATGCATTCGGATGGATCCTCTCCGTTTAGAAGAAAAGAGTGTGTAAGGTGTGTATGACCTAATCTTAATTTTGATAGGTGATAACGCAGAAGAACTGGACAGAAATGTGCAGAATACAGTCTCAGTATTTGACCAAGTGGGGTTCACCATCCATCCTATTAAAGTATGTTACAAGATAGAAAATGAAGGAAGAACAAACATCAAGCTGAATATGGAACTTTACCTAGGGGAACCCCGAAAATCACAGGAAACTTTTCATTGAAACTCTATAAATCACAATTGCGGAATCTAAACTAGTTTTAGTGTAAGGTTAATGTTACTGTTCGGAAAGTTCAGAGGGAAACTCCAACTTATCTAATTATATGACGTTGTTACAGGAAGGCGATTCAATCCGTTAGTGCTGTGGTCCCGATGAGTGTTGATCGGGGTCCGACGACAGACGACAGTGTCCAGTCCGAGTCAGGCCTGAGGGCCAAGGCTAGCCAGCGGTCCCATTCCCTGTGTCCCAGTAGTGAAGGTTGGGGTCCGTAACGTTAAAGGAACAGGGATAGCTATCTGCTTCACAGCCTTAAAAATCCGCAATAATTTTTCATAAATGTTCAACCCCTTACACGTTTTCTTCGCCCGAGCGCTTCCGAGAAAATGCAGCTTGAAAGTCGGGATTTTGACACAGCGCGGGCCGCCATAACTGGTCGTCTGGTCAGCGCGGGAATAAGGCGTGACGTCATAAAGCGAGAGGCGAGCTAATAGTCGTTGTGCGAAGAGAATTATCCACATGCAATAATTTTCCTTGGTGCTAAATTTTATGCCTTTTTTTATATATGATCATTAAGTCTTTTGTTGAAGACTGTGAACAAGTGCCTGACTTTGATTGCAATGCTGTAATCTTAGAAAATGCAGGATGAATAATGGATAAAAGAAGCATCTGTCTGAGCACTGAGTGAGTCGCTTTATTAATGTATGCATAGCCTATGTATGATTGTCTGGGCCGTTTTCCCCCTTGTATTGTTTAATGAGCTCTCATTGGTCTACGGGTCTATGACATTCTCTATCATTTGCCTGAGGGGCACATAGGTTGTTAAGATGTTTGCACAGCAGGATAGGATTTGATTGACAGCTACCTATTGTCTCAGGCAGTGTTTGCTGCGCTTAGGGGCGGTGTTAGTTACATCACTAGTCATAAATCAGTGAACATGCGTCGAAGAGCCGGTCAAACAGCTGGCATATCGACGTGAAAATAGTTTGACACTCTTATGTGGCCAGAGATGACCACGGGAATAATTTGGAGAATACTTGTGAAATCTTTGGAAAGAAATAACTGTTCTCCACGATCAAAGAGAAAAATGAAAAGGGCCATAGCAGTTAGTATGGATATGCCAC
>JAWQUT010000082.1:343736-377540 GCA_033807755.1 Ellobium chinense | reverse complement strand
GGGGGGAAGCTGAACTCATATGACCTGGAGAAAACACTGCTTTTGGATTAGTTTGCTAAGATATTTATATAAATAAAAAAAATAATAGTCTTAAATTGTACCCTGTGATACCCAGACAAAACAGGTTCTGAAGGCTAAGAAAACACAGAACTGAATATTCTTTTGGTGTAAATGGTTTCATGTAGACGTATACATACTTCTGTGGACTTTGCCCAGCTTATGACAAATCGAATTTCATATAGTTACATCTTACCAGAACTAGATCTAGGCCAATTTCAAATAGAGAGATTTTGTACGCTCCAAAAAGAACCACGTGTGAATTGTTACACATATTTCCTAAGTTCTACGGACATTTTCTATCTTGCGACAAATTTGGATAACATCTGGTTACATTTTATCAGAATTAGATCTAAACTAATTTAAAATTGTTTTTTTTTTCCCAAAAATTTTGCTAATGATTTAGGAAACAACCAAACTCTAACCTAAGATTTCCAACTTTCCAACGAGAGATTGTGATTGTGTAAAATTATACTTTTATTCCTCACGACTTCATTGTTACTTACACTTGGGAGTCTGAATATATCCATTCATTGGAAGTTTACGATGTTAATCCAGTCTCCAAACAATATATATATTTTATCATTTATGCACTTCGAGTGCATTATTTCGCAACGAATAGTAACAGGCATATGGTTTGACTATTTAGGAAAATTGATAGGTTTTGATTTTCATATATATATCATCAGTGAATTGCCACATCATTGTACTTGTAACTAAATGATGCTTATAATATACATGTATTTTTTGTTAAGTATTTGTATTTGGACGAGGGGTATTTATATTTGGGCCAAAAGCTATCAGAATGATTTTCTAAACATTTTGTTTTCCCTTATTTAAAAGTTATGGATCAACACAGTGCAGATTGTTACTATACTGGATTCATTAATAATAGAAGAACTAACCAGTTGTCTTTCGGAGTCTTAAAATGACACAGTGTATATATATGTGTTCTGAACTCATGTCGAGTAAACTCTCTGAACAGATTCCCCGATACTGTTCTATGTTTAGTGTTTATGGTAATATGAATGAGTTGTATAACGTTTGAAAAACATTTATGTAAAATAATTTCCTATGAGATAAAAGTCCCTAACACTACATACAGTCCAACTTTGTTGTTGCAATCAAGCTGAACATGCTGAGAATCACAGGGATTGGGGTCCTACTAAACAGGCAATTTCTGTTCTCTGTTCCAGAATGTGGTGGACAATAACTGGTAACTTTGGCAATATTTTGCCCATTGACTGGTCCAAGTCTTATGCCAGAACACTTCATCATCGTGTTCTTAACCTTGGAGAGCGACAGGTGAGTCTTGAAAAGATGGTGCATTGGAAGTCAGTACAGCTGATAACTGGCTTTATCATCAGAAAGATATTGGAAGTCCTACTGACTTATTATAAGGTCTGTTGGCTTTATATAGCAATGCCAATTAGCTCACAGAAGTTGGGACAGTTTTCCTGCCTTTTTCAAGACACATTTTTTGACCAGTTTGTTGAGAGGGTTGTCGCTCTGTAAAGACAGCCACGGCGTTATTCCTCATTCAATAATAACGAAATTTGGCAAGCTGTGAGACCAAATGTTGAGCTGTCTTACAGGACTAGTATGAATTTTCAAACTTGTTTAGAAGTTGTGCAATTCGCAAGTCTTTTTTTTTTATCAGTAGTATTCGGAAGAGTATTGCCTGGATGGATTTCATTCGAAGGCCTCTATACAGTTGAACATGTGAATTCTGCCATATCCAAATTTCATTGATCTAGCTAGTATCATAAGCCAGTGTCGAATTTTTCTATATACCATTCCCCATAAATTATAGGCTGCCAGGGTTAAACTAGCCATCACTGTAGCAGAAAGCCCATGGCTTCCAGTCATGGTGGAGCCAAAATTAGTTACCGGTGTCACATGAACTCAAAAATGCCGTTTTTCTTGGTCAGTAGTGCCGAACTCCATCTTGGTTAGTCCGCCATGCAGCAGTGCAAACTAAAACTGAAGGGGTGATGGGTTAAACTCTCATTATAGTCGACACTTGATTTACGATAAAGAATATTTGTTGTGTGGGGGTTGTGTTATAATCTTGGAGAAACAGTAATGAAAACAGATGAAACTTATCTCTGTGCATTCTGCACTAAAAACCTATCTGGACAGTGAATTTTGAGAGAAAATTCTAATATTTAGCTGAAATACGAGCATTTTCTTCCATCATAGAAAATCCACATTTCATTCTCACGGTTCCTTTTTGCCTTTGTAAACAGAATTGAATGAATTTTTTTACCTTAGAGTTGCAGTAACTTTTTTAATTGTTGACTGATCTTCATGATTTAAAAAGTATGTTTCTTAAAATTGTGAGCTGTAATCAACGCTATATATATTTTATATATATATATTTTCTAATTGCATGATTTTAAATTATTTTATTGGCATTGCTCAGAGATGCCAATTTTCCAGATAAATCTGGATTTCCTGATTTTTTGGCGTTTTTAGCGGCTGGAAAGAAAATCTGGATATTTTGGCGTTTTGAGCGGCGGGAAACAAAAAATCCAGCGTTATCCTGAAAGACGTGAAGGACGAATCGCACGGAAGCCGGAAGTTGAATTGTTTTTAAACTTCCTGAATGCGCGCGCACACGCCACTAACGAGGTCAGACGAATACCGGTGCTATATTTAGCACTCGAACTCGCGGAAAGTGTAAACAGTGCGCTGGGTCATCATTCAAGAAAAGTCAATGATGTAAAATGAACAGTCCTCCTCAGTATATTTATTATTATAAATCTGATTACATCCGATAGATACGTGTTGTGCACACTGTGCAGTAATAAAACTACAGCACACCGGGAGAGAAGGCACCCAGGCTTCATGCTTCAACAGGTCCAGGAAAACCTCCCAATTGGGCAGTTACTGCTCCATTGGGAAGTTACTGCTCGATTTAGCAGTTCCGAGGCTCGGCATAATTGCTCAAACGAGCAAAAAAGAGACCCCTGTGTCAAAAATCACAAGGTAAAATTTATTTGCTTATCTCATCTCGCACACTTCCAATCCCTAATTTCTAGCTGATAGACTGGCACCAGTACTTGGAGAATGTGGTAGTATCAACAGAATTTGTGGTGATTTCTGCGCTGAACGATTAGAAATTTGCCACTGTAAGTACACAATGTTAATTTACCTTGCATAGTTCACATAAAAAAATAGCAGTCAAGACATACTAACTTTGAAAACATTTGATAATATATAGCAACTTGTAAGACAGTTTCTAGTAGGCCGGCATATTGTTTTGAAAGCTTCCTATTTCTGGAACCAATGAAAAATCTTCTTATAAAAGATGGGGTAGGGGCGAGAACTTTGGCTGTTTTTCACCTGAAAGGAAGTATGGTATACCATAATGCTATGTTCCACTGAAATCATGGCACCAAACTGCTGATTAAGTACCTGGTAACAAGTCCAACAATAATACACAAAGTATGCTATTTGCCAAAAAAACCCCTAAAACATCCATGGTATGACTGTAAGAAACATTTAACTTATAAATATCGTCCATAAATAAAGTTACTGCATTTCAGTAATCGGAAAAGTCTTTTAATGTTCTATTTGTTTAAGCCAAAGGAAGCCTGGAAGCAGAAAATGGACCTTTATTGTTGAAAAGTTGGGAAGAAAACACCCATATTTCAACTAAGAATTGAATTTTCTCAAAAAGAAATATATAAATATAAATAAAGTCAATATGGGCTTATAACAAATGCAAAATCAGCGAAAGTTGAATACGGCAGAGATGAAACATGCAAACAAAATCCACCGGATACTTTTCCGAATACCAGCCATCAAAAATTGATTCTCAGTTGAAGGATCAAATCATGAAAGGAAATCGCTATACAGTGGAACCCGCTTAAGCGAGACGGCTCCGTTCCCGACGAATCGTCTCCCTTAAGTGGGCGTCCCGCTTAGGCGGACTATCCATTATAAAGTGATTTCTTAGCTAGTTTGTGCATTTCATTCAAGTTAAGGGATATCATTACTTGTTGCTAGTGAAGTGTGACAACGGAGTCAGATTTAAATTGTATATATACTGTTTAAAATATTGCAGTCTAACTTCATTTTCAGTAGACTTGCAGAGCATATTCTTTGCGGGGAATAGGATTTTTGGTTGGTTTCAAAGAAGCACCTAAGCCTTCTCACCACTCTCCTTTGAAAATTGAAAAACAATTTCTTTTAAAGACCAGGGCATGTCTACATCAAAGGGAAAGAAATAATACATGTTAAAATAAAACTGGAGAGAATATGAAACGTCTAACATCTCTGAAATCAAGATGTTCGCCGCCGCCCATTCAAGTGATCAACAATAATTTGGGATCAAATTTACATGATCGTAAACACCGGCAAAGATAAGCGTCGCACTTCTCGCTCCACATCTGGCCAGAGCGCGACGCGAGCGGTGTGTGTCAAGAAGCCTTTACGCAACACGAATGATGGTCATGCCTTTGTTAATGACACCCCGGCCGAGTGTTGTGCAATAGCGCAGGTAAGGCTCGTAAGTGTCAATCACTGCCTAAGCTGAAGAAAGGATAAAGTGTGGCTGATAGGGGGCGGGGCTTACTTAATCTTGATCAGTTGATGCTTGCGCGGGTTAAATGACCAGCGGCTAGGATGTCCGCTCTGATTCGTCCATGCGTGCACCGAAGGGTCAACTGCCTAACAGAAGGCTATGGGGAGGTAACGTAAAGGGGGGTAATCAGGGCCGTCGGTACAAGCTTCTTTGTAGCTCTCAGGTTTTCAGCTGATGGGCGAAGGTAAACAAGCACTGAGACACAGTACGATAGTGACAATTTGCAGCATCCCTGTCAAAAACAGCGTGTATATTACGGAGATATGGCTCCAAGTCGTCTCGCTTAAGCGGGTTGCTGTCCCGCTCACATGTATAGATTTAAATAGCAAAAATTCCGTTCCCCGGGCATTCGTCTCACTTAAGCGGGCGTCCCGCTCACGCGTGTCCCGCTTAAGTGGGTTCCACTGTAATAATAAAATGTGATCCGCCGGGTTTCCATACACTGTTTTTTCTGGTGAATTCCTTTTAGCATCTTTGTATTAGTGCTTGAAACACTGGAATTTATTGGTACTAGGGTATCCTGAGTTCGCTAAGGACACTGGGTAATGCTTGTCGCTTCAGTATGGCGGTCATTGTAAACAGAGACAACTTCATCACAGTTTAAGTGAGCAAGGATGTCATTTTACCGATCTAAGTGAAATGCCCTAATGCACCAAGTATGTCCTTATTAAAAAATCATTTTTATTTTTAAAATGATCATTTTGACAGAATTAGCCTAGTTTTATACTTTCGAAATTAGTTACAAGCCATACTTTAACTTGTCATGTCGTTGAGCAGAACTCTAAGTGTGCACCCCCCCTCCCCTCCCCCGATTTGTTTCTCGTGAGGTCTCTCAGACCCAGATGCTGACGATACTAGCAATGTGCGTGTACACATTTTCTTCCTATATATTTCCTTTGATCTTTTTACTTGCTGAATGTATCGATTACCAGATATATTATAATCGATACTTTCGGACATGGCATCAGCACTACATATAAAGCTGTATGTCTTGCCCAGTGCTCAGTGTGCCCTCGGTCAGTCATTTTAAGAGAGTGAGCAGACTGTCCATGCTAACTGAGCTCGCTGAAGAAGCCTGGTGTCCTGTTTTGGTCATTTTGGTCTGCCTCTTTCTCATTGTCACAGCAAGAGGTAAGTAAATCTCAATTTCTTAGCCTTTCAACAATATTGTTGCAAGTTGTGTACCGTATAATGTTAATGATTTGAAATTCTCTCTCTTTTCATTGAGACCATGAATCAAAAGGGAGTAAAATAACATAACTGAACAGGAGTCGTATTTGTTCGCTTTTGATTGTCTCATTCGCTCTCTCTTTCTTTGTTCCTTTCTTATGACATAATGCTTTCTACGCAAGAACCGCAGACCCTCATGCACGGAGAAGTTTATTCCTAACAGTGTAATACAGTAAGGGGGGGGCGGGGTGTCGGTGTCCAGTTTTGGACAACAACAATCGCGGCGCGACTCTTTGAAAAGTTCGATGTCCCGTCCGAGATTTCAGCGATCTCGGCCGCCGCTTCGTTCCCCATAATGTCACTGCTCTTGGAACAAACAGCTCTGTCTGTGGACATGCCAGTGTTACTGGCGTCCCTCCACGTGGCATGCATGCAATAGTAATATTGACTATACTAATTATCGTGGAGTTGGTAAATATGGCCATTAGTAAGAAATAACACAAGATTTATAGTGGTATACTTTGCCAACATTCTTAACCCTAATAGTGGCAATTGCCGATTAAATCAGGGATAAACCATGTGAGCAAGTGGCAACGCCGATTAGCTCGGCTATATCGCCGTCCCATTTTTTTGAGTTATTTCCCCTAATCCCGTGACCTTTATTTGGACTAGAAGTGATGTTCTTACATTGGAGAGCTTGTCTAAGCTTGTTTTCTTCGCTGGCACAACATTTTTGTGACATCTCATGCTGCTGAACCATGGCTTTACGAAAAAGCAGAAATATACTGTTGGTCAAAGAAATGACCACAGAAAAAATATACGTCAAAATATATAAGCAAAACTATACATTTTTGGAAAGATAATAGATTTGTGCACAAGATAGTTGTGTTCAAACTGCAAATACTCTTAAAGATACTTGGATTTCTGTGCACCTCCTGAAAATAATTTTTTGCGTCACCTTCGCCCATTTTTATTTTTCAAAGACGTGACCCAAAAAATAAAACCGATGCTTTCATAAATTGTTTTTTCAAGTTGTCTGTCCAATTACCTTTCCAGTGATATATAGTTTTGTATCTTTATAACTAAAATTGAATTTTTAATGAATTTTTTACTTCCACCCATCATTTTGAGCAAAATATACCTTGCCACTTAGGAAAAAAACTCCTGCCACTACTAGGGTTAAACAAGAGTCCCAATTTTAAAACATTTTTTTGACTCTACTCTTATCTTTTTTGCCCGAAACCACCGTTTAATCTGCAGGTTTTAGTAAGCACATTTAATTGATAATAATCTTCAGTGAAAGTCTTTGCAAACTCCAGTGCGCTGTCCAGAAAGCACATTTTTATGAGCGAACACTTCATGTAATTGTCAGTCTCAGTGCCAAACTAAGTTGAAGAATAACTCTATGAGCAAACAAGAGAATTTCAAGTCATTAGCATTATACGGTACACAACTTGCAACAACATTGTTGAAAGGCTAAGAAATTGAGCTTTACTTACCTCTTGCCGCGACAATGAGAAAGAGGCAGACCAAAATGACCAAAACAGGACACCAGGCTTCTTCAGCGAGCTCAGTTAGCATGGACAGACTGCTCTCTCTCTTTAAATGACTGACCGAGGGCACACTGAGCACTGGGCAAGACATACAACTTTATATGTAGTGTAGTTGATGCCATGTCCGAAAGTATCGATTATAATATATCGGGTAATCAATACATTCAGCAAGTAAACAGATCAAAGGAAATATATAGGAAGAAAATGTGTACTCACACATCGCTAGTATCGTCAGCCTCTGGGTCTGAGAGACCTCACGAGAAACAAATCAGGGGTTGTCGAGGTTTTCTCTCTCTGAGAAGTCTGGGTCTCACAGGCCTCATGAGGAACAAATTGGGGGTGTCAAGTTTTTCTCTGTTTGAGAAGTCTGGGTCTCACAGGCCTCAGGGGAACAAAATCGGGTGGGTAAATAAAATTCCTATATCTGGAGTCTGGGTCTCACAGGCCTCACGAACGCAAAATCCGGTGTTAAAAAACGTGGTCTGTGGTCAGTCACTCGCTGACCATTGAGAAAAAATGATTTGATCACATGTTATGTCATAATATTTTAGGAGATCAGTCAAAATTTGGGCAGAAAATATTAAATTTTTTCTATTTTTTGGGGCACAAAAACAGGTGCTCTGGGTCTCTCAGACCCACGGGGGCAAAATAGGGTTAAAGAAAAAGAGAATGCAATCAAACTTTCACTTTCAGCAGGTTTTTTTTGGTGAACTTGGCGTGAATCATTGAATCCAGCTCAGTCTGAACTTTGCAAGTCAAAGCACTACTCATTTGTGCATACTTTATTAGGACCAGAGTCTTTGGTCCAAAAAAAGAGATGACAAAAATGTGCGTTATGCATAAAGAGATGGTAAAATAATAATAATATACACCTCGTTTAAATTTCATGGTGATGTATTCTGAAGTGTAATTATGAAATGAAAGATTAGATTTTTATCTTAAGTGGCAGTTCGCAGTTCCCACCCCTGACTATGGCTATTCCTTGCTGTGTGTTGGTATCTTTATATATTTTATCTACGTAGAAGAAATTAAGATGTAGACACAATTCTAAAATTGATTTTCCTTTAAACTTTATTTGGTTTTAATGCTTACTTTAGTACCTTATAATTGTGGAAAATGATTTCGAATTAAAAGTAATAAAAGCACAGCAGTTGGCTTGGTTGCAGTCAAAAATGTCAATACACCGCTCACACGCGTAATTTTCAGGATTTTTTTGGTCTGGCATTGGCATTCCTGATTGCTACTTTATATGAGGAAGAAATAGTTGAACAAAGCAGATTAATGCTGTTGAAGTATTCTCTGCCAAAACAAATCAATGCCTGTGAACAGGGTTGTTAAAAGTACTACTAGAAAGTAACGACTACAAGTAGATTACCTTTGGAAAGGAAGTAATTAATTACAAGTAGATTACTTTTGAAACAGAAGTAATTAATTACAAGTAGATTATCTTAAAAGTAATTAGTTACTAATACGTTTAACTACTTTTCAGTTGCATTTATGATTTAGAGTTGTGTTAAGTGGAGAACTGGAATTAAAATTTGGGGCATATTAATAGCCAGAAGGGCTATTTATCCATGATTGTTGCGAGTTTCATTGACCTCAATCTAGTTGCTACATGGGGTTTGGTCCAGAGGGCATTTGCCTGATCATGAGGGGTTTGGCTATGGATTTGAAACTCTAAGTCCTGACAGCAAAGCATCTGCTTACTATGCTTGCAAATTTTCAGGGAGAAATATATGTGTTTTTTCCCACAGCTTTGACTTGTGTAACAAGACCTCTTGAAAGATAAGTCGGAAACAAAGTTAAAAATTTTATGACAACAATTATTCTTGTTGGTTGCCCTTCTGTTACAATCATCAGTCACTGATGCCATGAATTCACGAATAGACATTGAAATATTTGTGAATTCCAAGATCTGTGTAACCTTCTATTGAAGTAACACCACAAATACCATATAAGGGATAACTAATGTCTTTTCAAAATGGTTCATAAAATGGGTTCATAAACAGTTTGCAGATTTTGGCAAGCAAAATTTCTCAACAGCAAGATCTGCATGCCACATGATTTCTCAAAAGAGAAGAAAATGCAAACAAGAGTAAATTCTGTCACCAGTTAATTTGGAAAGCTCAATGTCAGAACTTTGTGGACAATACCTGGCTTAACCATTATGACCTAGCATGCAGTTGACGTTTCCAGCCTCATCTACCCCAGTCATGCCAGAAGTCATTACATCTGCTTGTAAAGTTATGCTAGACTGTTTTCTTTGTGGCCATTGGCATCGTAATGACAACTTATCTAACCCATGGCCAACCAGTAAACGGAGAATATTAGTACAGTCTTCATGTACAAATATGAAAAACTGGGACCAGAGAAAGAGGTTTTATGCGATATGAAGAACGTGCTTCTCTGAAGGACAGTGTGCTGTCACGCAAAGTCACACAGTTCATCCTCCTAACATTCGACGTACGGAACACTGAAATCTTACCCCACCCACCCTTTTCAGCTGATGTGACTGCATCGGACTTCTTTTTCGATCAAAATATGACACAAGCATATTTTGACATGATGACAATGTCATTGCAGAAGCAATCACTAACTCCACCTTTAAAGCGTTAGTTATTCAGGGTTTTTTGGAGGTCAAACTGAGGTGTAAAAATGCATCCCTCCTGGAGGTGGCAACTTAAAGGAGAAATAAATTGTAAAAAAATTCTTATAGTGATCTAGAGAAAATACGGTATGACCAAAATCATTCTTGTAGATATTGCCTGGATCATACTGGATTTTGGAAATTTTTCAGGTTTCTTTGCTTGTAAAGCATTTTGATAGTGGGTTTTGGGGGGAGGGTGGGAGAAGTTTGCTTTTCATGAAGCAGTAGAAGGAGATTTTAGTGGTATGCATGTCAGAAATAGCTTGATAATTTGCATTCTTTTCATTTAGAGATCTGTTTCCATTGCATCCAAAACAGAGTGAACAAGAAACAGAAAACACAGGCAGGACCATTGCAGTCAGAAAATAAATTCAATAGATATACGTTACTTGCAGGAACAGTACCTATAAATTATTACAATGAGCGGCTATTTTTTTGTCTTTTGTATACCTGGTCATTTCAAATAATGTTTGAATTTTTTCGTCAAATTTTTAAATGTAGGAGGATGAATCTCTTACCCTGGATCTTTCTGATGATGAGGAACTGGCTCAGGCCTTTGACATGCATTCCCTGATTGTGAGCAGTTTACACCCAGAGGAGGAGGACAAAATACTTACTGCTGATGAGGTCATTAGTGAAATTGATGACATGATGAAGGCAAGTGTTCTCTGTTACGTTTGTCATCCATTTACAGTGAAGCACAGATCATACGTGTATCTTGGGACTGACGAAACATGTACTTATTAACAGAAATACTTATTAACCATACAGGTACCCTCATCAGGATGAACACTGAAAATGACACAAGATTGAACTTCGGACCCAAATGGGAACTAAGCCAACCATGGCCAGTAGTGGAACAACAAATGGTACTCAGAAGCAAATGGTGGTGTCCTCCTTTTTTTCATGCCTGTCAGCTTCTGGGCTTATCCATTTGCTCAGGAATGACTAAAAATGTTTGTTGTAAGCAAGTTTGGCAGTTTTATAGGGTTAGTACAGTTTCTATAAGCAAGGGCTGCCTCCTGTCAGTCCTCTCAGGAAATGCCAATATGACTGTTGTGTTGCACAGTGCACACATATTAGACTGCTTGGATTTTACACTTAGTCCTTGCAAATATAAGAAGGCCTTCATCAACAGTATACATTGCACATGATTGCATTCAGTTTTCAAGAATTATCATAACTGTTTATTTGACTTGTTTCTGAAAATACTGTTTTGATGGTAACCTTGCACTGAATGTTAATAATAGTTTTGAATCTAATGTTTCTGAGAAAACATAAATAAGGGCATCAAAACATCATCAGAAAGCATCATTTAACACAGTATGGGCTCCTGCACTTCTGGGCATGGAAACCATAAGCTAATGGATACCTGCATTTCTGTTATTATGCTGTCCTTAATGTCTCCTGGATTCCAGGTTAATTGACTCATACCGACCAGCATTTGGTTATTGGCTCTGCTGTCACCATTATCTTGGACTCTAGAACACCCCACCCCCCACCCCATTCGTGCTTGCCATGCTTGATATACCACAAAGTTCTGTCATGATTTTGCCTAAATATGAATAAATGTCAATAAAAACCATACTAGAGCCATCCTCAGTGATGTTCATGAGGCAGCACAGTTCCAAGATAATGAATGGAAATGACCAAAACCACTCGGAATACAGGTGAAAATCAGCCATGTGTGACAGTGTTTGGATCAGTAAATTGTGCTCCATGGCATTACAACTCTGATCCTTTTAAAGCATGCATTCCCAAAAATTTCCATGAGCTTTGCATGGTTAGAAGAAATATGAGGCCAAGCAAGGGTTGTGGGACTCATCCCCAGGGAATTTTTTCACAAACGCAAACTGCAATATTTGCAGGACTTGCCACAATGACAAGAGAGTTAAATTTACAGTGTTGTTGGGCAAGCTTGAGGCAAGTTTGTTTCAGCACCTAATATTATAGCACACGTTCTACTTGTCAGGAACCCTCACTACAGGACTACTATATTGCCATGCAGGAAGCACCTGAAGATGTGGCCTACACCAAAGTGAAGCAGACACTGAATACATTGTCAAGCTACTCCAAGGATGGTGGGTTCATGCAAAATAGAAGACTTGTGTTTTTCTCTGCAGTTTACTTTTGTCAGTTTGATGTAGAGTGATAAATGTAACCCATATTTTTTAACTGGTAATTTAATTGCTAATGGAGAATACTGCGATATCATAAATGGGGGTCTGAAGTTCTCCCTTAAAATATACAAATATCCCCCATACCCCCACCACTTTCCCGGCCCTCAAACATAAATGACCTGGAAAAAACTAAGGAAGTGGAGGAATTGACTGTGTGTGCTATGTATGACTGCAACAAAACACAGTGCACTGATTTACTTTGTGTGCACCCTCCTGTCCCGAGCCTAATTGTCTAGCCTGGAAGCAAGTCAGGGATGGCAGTCACCTATGTGGGAGTCTTTAGTGACGGGCATAGTAATAAACAGTAGAACCTCCCAAACTTGAATTCCCCATAATCTCAGTCCTAAGTCTCATGCTCTGTTTGGCATGTATGAAATTTATCTCATGACTCAAACTGGCTATTTACAATACACATCATAGATCACAAGCCAAGCTGATGCTGCTTTAATTGGAAAATGACAGTATTGAAGTGATGTCACTCAGTTGTAATGAAAAAAATCATAGAGATAATCTTTTTGTCTCAGTGTAAATTTATTGATTTTCCAAAGTTGCCAAGTCCATGGAGTTACTGGGTATCTTGATCAGCTAAAAAGTATGAAGTATGAGATTTGTTCAGAATTACTTGATCTGTATTAAGGGGAGGGGCGGGTCCTGAGAATGATTTTCTAAACGCTTTGAGATAGGCGATTTTCATGACGATATTTGGACTCAGAAGGCCAAAATTAGTAGGAATCATGTGAAAAAAAGTGTGTACATCTTCTGGTTGTCATGGAAACGCTGCCATTTTGAATTTCAATGTACTTAAATCTACCATTTTCAAAATGCAAAGGCTCCACCAGTTTTCATTCAATTTGTATGAAACTTTGCTGTGTGTTAGTTCAAGTCTATGTCTATAGATGGTAGGATCGGATTTTTGAAAAACGCCTTTGTTTTGCTACAAAAAATTTTTGAAAATGGTGTGTGACAAAAATACCATTTTTCACAAATTTTCTTGCAAAAATTGACTCTAGTTCAAAAACGACAGCAGATATCAAAAATCCGATCCTAGGCCCTATGGGCAATAGTACAAGAGTGTTATATGCAATATATCATGCCAATCGGTCCAAAAGTAAAAAAGGAGATGCAAAAAAACGGTGCAAAGGTAGAGTTTTGAGATAATTGCATTTGAAAATTTCAATACTAAAAAAATTGAATAATTGATGAGGAAATACCTCAAAACATTCCTGGTTGGTATGCAAGGCACATTTGTGTAGTTGAGATGTAAATGAAGGTATCAACACCAGCACTTTGTTGATTAAAGGCGATTAGATGATTGTGGCAGCAGATCAAATTAGCTGTTTTTGAGCCATCTGAAGCTATTTTCCTGTCAATTTACCATGACCTCCCTGCCTAAAACAGCCATTATGATGGGTAAAACATGCAAAATGTCAATAAGCTTCGTGTATTCGTAAAGTCAAATGGTTGAGGTACTTGAAAAACGCAAAAACTCAAAATTGGTATTTTGAAGCGAAAATTAGATTTCAGGACCCGCTCTCCCCCTTAAGCAGTGCCAGTCAGCATTGCTTATCAAGAGTTCTTCTGCCTCCCCCACCTCCCCCCATGTGAAACCATTAGTTAGCACCACGGAATATCTCCATTAAGGGGGGGGGGGNGGGGGGGTACGCCTCCTGAAAATGAGGTTTTGGGGTCAAAATACCGAAACTGGGCTGTTGCTATTTTTAGACATTTTGACCTCTTCTGCTATGAGAAAAATAACTGTTGAGGCCAGAGACATCCGTTTTATGCCCCAAAACGGCACTTTTAGATGGTCACCCTTATCTTGTTTTCAACAAATTTTTTACATCTGAGTTGAAATTGCCAGTTTTTGGACGCGATTTTCACCCACAAGCCATAAAATGCGTTCCATCATGTTATATATCGTATGAAAGGACATTTTCTCCTCTATTAGGTCACATGAATGATATCTGACCAATGACGATGCATGAGGCACAGAATTGCTCTAAAATGAGGCATAAAGTATGCTTCCATATGGTCTTGCTTCTAAACATAGCGAGGTCATGGCCTACTTTTGCCTCGGTTGAAACCGTCACAATGCGAACAATGTTTGTTTCACTCGTAGTGTATCGGCAACTTCCTTGCGAGATGACTTAGTTATCTGATTGGTCAGTGTTGTTCGCTGTGGCCTCGTTTGTTGTGAGTTTCGTTCGTTGTGACCTCGTTTACTTTGTTTTGATAACAGTCTCGCGTGATAATAAACACAGACCACGTATTGTTTATCGAACGCAAGTATTGCTCTTGTGTTACTTTTCCAATATATGAAAACGTAACTGATTTATCGAAGATGCCAAGAACTAAAAGACAGCTGAAACATATGAAAAGAGCTGCGCAGGTTTGCTTTTTTCCCTGGAGACTGTATGAAAAACTTTATCAAAACGTCAAATGCGTTTTTCTCAAAATGTTGTTTTTCTCCACTTTTTTCCCTAAGGCTTTTTTATTTCTGAACCGACTGACTTCAAATTTGGAATATATCTATCTCATAAAATGTGTTTCAATAAAATGCATCCCTTTTTCTAGATTTTATTCACATTCTTGAAAAAAAGTCGATTATCTGGTGGAAAATTGAGAAAAATACACATCCGTCAACACACATATTTCAAAATTTTTTTACAGACATTGTATGATAAATAAACAAAAAACAAATGCATTTTATTATTTTTATAGAGCTATTTTATAAGTGTACAAAATTTGAAATGATCACATTCAAAACTCTAGGAGCCTTAGGCTTTTGAAAATAGCTCATTTTCAACACACAAAATCCAATATGGCGGCATTGCCATGGCAACCATTCACAAAACAAAAAGAAAATCCACATTTTTCCCCTAATTTGACCATGCTGAATCTGAATTTAAAGCTTAAAAAGTCCCTAGTTCAAGCATTCACGATTTCGCTCCAAGGAGGCGCACCCCTCCTTAAATGTCAGGTTTCCCTCTAATCTTGACACCTGTCTGTCCAGATTACTGATTACCTCATGATTTTTAAATTGCTAGTTGGAATTTGAGAAATGAAGTTCTTTCTGGTTACTTGAATGTTGTGCTCCATTCCCTGTTTCAGAATATAGCAAAGAATTGTTCTACTAATTGTCCCTGTTATCTGGTTGTGGCTCCTATTTGTGCTTTCTGCAAATTTGGAGCTTCTGCCTTCTCCTTTAGATCCACCCATTTTCAGTATTTGTTTAAGTCAATGATATTCTGTCCACTCCTTTTCTTCCGGCTTCCTCAGTCTCCTTGTCAGTTCTCTCAGCACATCTGTTTTGTCAAAAAAAAATATATATAAATACACTGTATATATTTCTGCACTGGTCTTTGCCTTTGGCTTTGACTTCTTCTCAACCCCGTATGTGAATGTCCATCTTTCCTTCCTCTTAAGTTCCATGTGACTTCTTCCTCTTTTTAAAAAAAAATGGAATTCAAAGCCTGCGTTTATTAGAGCAGGAATGCCATTGAAAGAACTAGAGTTTCATAAAACATAAAATAATTTGTCAAACTTTGTCGAGATACAATCAGCCTTTGATCTAGACCCTAGTCAAGCACATGGCATAGGCCTTTCTTCTCGACTGTGACCACCGGTGCGCCATCCCTGAGGCAAGACAGGAAATTATTTATGGCCATACCGTCTTCGGCCAGGTGTTGGACATCATGCAGTCGACAATGACACATCGCACATGTTGTATTACAACATGGACTGCCTAAGGGTATGATTTACCGTCAGGGTTGATGTAACGAGGAAAAAGTAACGCTGCTATGAGTACTTGTTACAGTTTTTGAGTAACAATTACTTACTCGTTACAAACTTCATCTAAAGTAACGAAAAAGTGCTCGTCACCGAATTTTTGTGTAACAATTACAAAATAACTCGTTACTTTTGTGTGTGGGCATATGTGTGTGTATCATGCACTTGTTTGACAGCCTGACTTGGATTTTTGTGGAGAACAAAAACAATCTAAGCTAGCCGATGTCGGGCGAAGCTGCTTCGTCTGACCATTTGTACCTGTTCAAAACTAAACGGTCATAAAAATCATGGTGTCCTCTACGTAATGGTACCACTGATCCTTCGCTGCCTTAACATTGTCACGTCATGATTATGTAAACAATCGAGATAGGCGCAACCTGCGATCGATTGGTAACAAGCGTTCATTTTTCAGCTATGTTTTTTTCTTGAAATTGAGATGAAAAGGAGCTAGTGGTGGGGCGTAATAATCTGGAAAAACGACCCGTAAGGAGGAAGGGAAGGGGCAGTTAAATCTATCACTTCAAGCCACAGAAGATCAAAGTTACATAATGACCAACTGATGGCCTTTCTGATTCTTTAATCCCAAGCTTAAAATCTCACAGGTTTTTAATTTCACTGAAAAAAAACCAAAAACTCAAATATATACAGGGGTAAAAGCTTTCAACATAATGTGTTTGGTAAAGCGAGATTTACAATTCCTGGGATTGAATTAACGACATACATGACTAAAGGATCATGAAGATAATACAGTAAAACCTGTGATGTAGGGACACTGTAGGGAAATCAGAAAAGTGTCCCTACATCACAGGTGGTCCTTCATCGCAGGGAGGGTTGGGGTCTCCAAGTACACAAAGGTAAACAATGTCTCTTATGGCTTTTATTTGAAAAGGGTATCACAAACTATGAGCCTCATATCATGAGGCAAATATGGTGGTACAAATACAAATTGCATGTACAGTATTTAAAGACCAGACATTTGAAAATACTCTTTTACCATTTGAATTATTACAGCACATCAGAAGCCATTTATAGTCACTTTTATTTGGCCCTCATTTATACTCCTGTTTATCCCTCAATGTTTGTAGAGAAAACAAAAAAAAACTCTTGGTAATAGAAATAGCAGAGTAATAAGCTTGCAACTGGAGCATTTCTGTCGTCATATTGACAGTCTCTAAGTTTGCATGATCAGTGTGTATTGAAAACCCTCCCTGACTTAGGTTATATAACTAGTCCCGCTCCCCCATTTATGGAGAACCCAGACACGGACAGTCACACAGCAGTATTATAACCCTGTCTGTTTATCAGTCATCAGGAATAAAATGTGATCATCCTTCCCGCTTGCTTAGAGTGTAATAACAATTACGAGACAATGTGAAGTGTGTGGACTACCTCTCCCCTCCAACCCCGAAACCCGATTTTTTTGTTTTTTGGCCTAGGCGTGAACAGTGAGTACTACTCACCTCGCGGCGCCGGTTTGTCTGGGTGCGTTCAGGCAAGAGAGAAGAAAAGCATAATTTCTACTAAAGAACCTGCGTGGGTGGCTTACTGAACTTTTCCCCCCTCAGCTTGCATAAAAATGTCCATTTAATAAGTTGGGACTTGCTTTCAATGTTCTTTCAACAAAGCCCCACGTGTCCTTCTCAGTAGAGATCACTGTTAGGCCTACCGTTCACTTTACTGCACTTTACTCCTAATCACGGAAGTTTGTTTTTTTTTTTTTTTTACTTTCTTTTCTCTACTTTTAAAGCTAGATTAATGTTGTTTGTGCAGTCTTTACTGAACTCACCGCCATCGGGCGCTTTAACGTGCCACCGTTACTGAACCTATCCCAGACCCCCGGCTTTTAGAAAGCACCAAAATAATGAGCAGACCGATGACGGCTACACTAGTCGGTAGACGCGATTACAACGTCGTCACTGCCCGCCAACAATGATGAATGTAAGGGTAATGTGGGCTTCGCAGGTCTAATATTGTGCAACCGGTATTGCGAGACATGGTCTTCTTCCCACCCTCACCTCCCCACCACCACAGTCACCGTGCCGTACGCTCTGCTCTTTGATGTAGGTCTTAGCGATGATTTTTGGCCTCTGGCTTTCCGACTTCGGAAATGCGTAAGGCACACGTGGTCGCTCGTCACAGGGAAAACGGCTCTTTGATCGGTGTCCGCGCCTCGCGATCAGAGGGAGCCGCTGATCGGAGGTCGGTTTCAGAGTAAAAACGGTCGGTGAACAGTAAAAGTGTCCGTAGATGGGAGGGTGTCGCTCGTCAGAGGGACCGCAGAAGACAGGTTTTACTGTATTGGAATAATAATAAAATGCAAATTGTGTAAATGAAAGTCACTGTACTAACACATACAGGATTGTATGTTGAAGATTTATCTCTAAAACAGGTTGTGCACTTCGAAAGTTGTTATGTTCTTGTGGAGAAGCAGATTTTTTTTTTAAAAAAAAGGTATTAAAATAAATGACCATGGATACCAAAACAAACAAAGGCTGCTGTTTTGAGACTTTAACACAAATAAAGTAGATATTAATCCAATGACTTAATAAATATCACTCAAAAGACAACTGTGATAACGTGTGTGAAACGTGCCAGTTGACATTTTGCACACTTGTTTCGTTTCTTGGATAATCGAGAAACTGAGACCTGAAAGTAAATAAAAAGTAATTAAAAGGTAACTAGTTGCTTTTCAAAGTAAAGTAATTGTAACAGTTACTTTGCTTTCAAAAAGTAAAGTAATTCTAACAATAACTCATTTTTTTTTTAGAAAAGTAAAGTAATTGTAACAGTTACTTTTAAAAGTAACGTTTAACAACCCTGTTTACAGTCCATTGTGTGTTACTTACGCCCAGAGTGCATGGTACTCTGGCAGTGCATTCACATTCTTTTGATATAATACACTTACTGTATAAATTTTTAAGTAGTTCCACAGATAATGTTGTCACTATTGTTGAAATTCGAATGATTGCAAAAAATCTCAATGTAAAAAGCATTTGTTTATTTTTGTATTGCATTGCTTCATCTTGAAGATGCGTTTTAGTAAATTATGTTATGAACAGAACTACAAGAGCAAGAAACAAGCTGAACGCAAACAGGAAAACTGGTTGGACGTCACTATAAAAACAAATGTGACAACAAAATTCAAACTTTAGTGAAGATGTGTTATTGGATTCCTCCATTACCAAAACTTCAACACACATTCA
This sequence comes from Ellobium chinense, assembly GCA_033807755.1. Classification (NCBI taxonomy): domain Eukaryota; kingdom Metazoa; phylum Mollusca; class Gastropoda; order Ellobiida; family Ellobiidae; genus Ellobium; species Ellobium chinense. The sequence goes on along the minus strand of JAWQUT010000082.1, from coordinate 358,350 downwards.
TCGAAAGGAAAGTAATGATAAACAAACGCCTCGGACAGCCTGCTATTGTCGTATTGTGTTGGACGTCGGGGTGTGACGACAAAGTGCATGAGTTCAGGAACTTCTTTTGTTTGCCCACACAGGCAGGAATTGACGAATGGTGTGTAACTACATGTATGTAGTATCCAGTGAAGGGTGACACTTTTACTGCCCTGTGTGGGTTACCTGTACCCGCATTCTGGCATTTGGCGCATCACATTTTTTATTTGATAACCGTGTAATGACACAGGTGATGTCCGACAACTTATTTTTAGAATGACAGAAAAGTTCTTTTTTGCTTTATAATCATCCTCATTTATTACTTTAAAATATAGTTACCAAATCCAAATGTAAATTCTATATGTGGGCCTGTTTTATTTGTTTATCTGAGGTCAGATGCCAGGTGTATTTTTAAAAGATGCAATAAATCAAAATCAGAAAAATGTATTCAAAGTTTGAAAAAAACAAGTGGAATAACTGTAATCATCTTGTTCATGCTGTTTATTGCATCAATTTGGAACAATCACAAAGAAAACACATTCCAGGCGAAAATTAATTGAGAGAGATATGGATCAGTGCCACAGATTTGTAATACAGAATGGACAAAGAGGCTGAAAAGTGGACAACCCATGTGAAGGAAAAAAAGGAGACATTCTTTGACACACATTTTGACTTCACGTTTCATAAATTTTTTAGTGACAACGTTTCTCAATTCAGTGAGAGAGGATGATTTTCATAAAAGTAAATAAACCTTTGTCTGGCCTTGAGACACTTTCGAGGAAAGGATCATTTCTGTGACAGCTGATTTGATACAATTTAGAGAGACCTGTTTAATCTGAAAAATTGTTACAGGCTTTGAATTTTTTTTTTTTTTTCTGGCTTTTCGAATTATTCTAGTGACATCTTGTAATAAGCATAATAAAAATATACCCAAAAAAACCTGAGCCTCGCTAAATGGTCCTCAATAGCGCTAGTTTCCTTTTGAACCTCAAGTGTATTTTATTTCTTATTCCATTACCTACCACTTCTATTTTAACCATATTAACCCTTTTGCTGTCAGACATTTTTCTGAAATCTTTCCCTCAGTGCCAGAGCAGTTTGGACAAATCTCAAAAAAATTGGTTGTGTTTGAAAAAAAAATCATAACTTTTTAATTTTCAAAGATTTTACATCTCTGTAAGAACAAAAATTGTTGGAAATTGGATAAAGGTTTAGAATATATGCATGTGATGAATGTGTGTGTGGTAGTGAAGGTGGTTGTTGCTGTTGCTGCAGCAGCATCACTATCATTTTGCATTTTTTCTTCAATTTTTGATAAGTAACATGTAACTTGACAAAGGTTTAGCCATGAAAATGCATGAAATAACATCATTACCTTAAAAAAAATAAATTCTGATGCTGTTGCTGCTGCAACCTTCCCTTAGCCATCATTATTATGGAGAATGACGACATTCAATAAAGAGACAAAAACTCACAATAAGTAAGTTCTTTTACCTTTACTGTTTTTTTTGCCTTTTTTTTCTGCTCGACAAGAGCTGTAAAGAAGTCATCATTTATAATAAGCTTGAGGAAATCTAAAGGCTTAGGCTGATCTGGGAGTAATCCATTATCAACTAGTCCAGAAATGCGTGAATAAGGCTGCATTGGGTCTTTATCTAACCAAATGCCCTTAGGCCTTGGTCCATCCATCCTGCATGTCCACATGTACATCACGATCCCCATTTGGATTGAAATCATACAGACTGAGCAATGCAGGCCTGGTATTACATCCTGCTTCAACTTCTACTGCATCAAAACCTTCAAATTCGTCACTGTCATCATTATCGGATGACAAAAACAGTTGTAGAATATCAGATCTGTCAGGATCTTCGCCTTCTTCTGTGGAGCTCGCCATCTTACTGATCATGTTACTTCTATTCCGCATAAAAAACTCCCCGATCGGTAAAAAAAGTCTGCAAAGGCTCAAAATACGCCTCCACCAATCAGCATTCAACTTAACTTTGCCCCGAGGCTAGAACAATGGCAGCGTGGCTACGGTTCCGTACCAACACAGGCAACTGATTGCTAATGCTGGTGTTTCACGACGCACGTCGTGAACGGCATCGAAAGGGTTAAAAGAACTTTACTGCCTTCCTCAGTGCTTGGACACTTTTCTAGTGAAAGAATTCTACCCTGACCTCAGATTACTTTTTGACAGGTTTCAAACATATATGTTCCAGTGCATCATTGACTCAATGCAAGAACCCTGCTGAACAATGTTATGTACTTTTTAGATGTGCACAGTTTTTTAGAACCTTACAGCTGTGCCCTAATTGTTTTGCAGCCACACAGAGTCAAAGTCTGATACCTGTATGGCCATACATTGAAAAATAAATCTGGTTTTACATTTTCTTGTAAAATTTGGAAATTATTAATTACAGAGTTGTTGCACATAGCAGCAGCATATTATTGAAAATTCTTCTTTTGTAATTTCTTTCAGAATTGAAGGGAATGTCCAGAGCAGCTCTGCATGAGCTTGTTGCTGAGTATGATGCTACGACAAAAATGCTGTCTGAAATGCTGGTCACCGAGCTTGCTTTGCGAGATGAACTAGAATTTGACAAAGAGCTGAAGAATCAGTTCATCTCCTTGCTTCTTGCCATTCAGAAAAAGCGTCGTGAGTGTCACAGTGATCGCAAGAAGAAAAAGTCAAAGAATGCCAGTGCAGTTGCAAGTGAAAGTGGAAATGGAAATGTAAGTTCTGGTAACGAAAATAGTTGTGCCATTCACTGAAATTTATAAACATTCAAAAGATGTGTATGCTTTAACTTCAGAGGATTAAAAAGGTCCTCAGCCTCGAATGCAGGTTTGTTGCTGGGTCTTGTGGAGAGCATGGGGAGAGAGGGGTTCTTCACGATATTGCAGTCATGGTACATGGAGGGGAAACTTTTTAGTCGATTTATTGACATCAGTAAATCAAGGGTTTGGGTTATAGAACATTCCATACAGAGTTACAGTCGAGCACAGAAAACTCGAACACACTAATCTCAAATTCACGGAAATGTCGAACGCTGTTATCGGCCCCTTTTAAATGCCTCTATTTTCTTTGTATTGTTAACACGATTTTCTCAAACTATCAACACGCATTTCTCGAACGATTTCATCATCATCTACCCGATCTCAAAGCGGCGAAATGACCGAAAAAGCCTTTCTTTGTCTGGCGTTGCTCGTCCCAGTGTTAGTGATAAGGGAAAGGTGTGTGGGAGTGCCGTGGTAATGGGCAAGGGATCAAGACAATGCTTTGTGTGGCTCTATTGAATCAGCGGGAGGGGGGTGGTGTAGTGATTGAGCATGCAGAGCGACCTGGCGGGTGGTGGACTAGGTCAACACACGCTGCGATCAATTTTATTGCGTCGAACATGACGCGATGCGCATAGAGTGACGTGGCGGGGCGATAGGTAATAGCAGACTGGCAATAGTGCCGCTCCTAATTTCTTTCTTTTCCTGGAATAACGTCGAACACATCAGGATTACACTTATGCACCGAAGTTCGATCTACTCTGACGAAATCAGGTGATTTTCGTCTTCTGTTCATTAAATTCAGTTTGTTTGTCATGATTTTATGTGGAACGTTGGAAACAGGGAAGGGTGGTAATTCTAATTATGTTAAGATCAGAGCAGATTAGTGTCGTGTGGTTATCTCCCCTTACCAGTCCCTTTAGTCGATGGTAATTGTGAAAATATTGCCGTCACGGGAATTTCGAATTACGGAAACCTCGAACACTTTTTTCGATCCCGGAGAAATTCGAGTTTTCCGTGCTCGACTGTACTAATGTTATTAACACCAAATGAACAAGAAATCTGCACACCAGTATTGTAATATCAGTGAGGGATGGGACTCTTCTGTGGAAATGTGGAAATCCTGTGACTCAGCTTTAGTGGTCTTCGGAATGCCAATTCAATCAATGGAACTCCTTAATTCGGTTTCTGGTATCAGAGGAAAAAAAAAATACAAACAACATTGAATTATGGATAGATCTACCGCTTCTCTGCATAACAAAAAATTAACCTAAACTGCATAGCTCTGTAGATAAAGAGTACCATCACTTCCTGTTGGGAAAAACTGCCACCGATTATTGTGAAACCTGCCTTATTCGAAGTCACACGATCATTTCTGCCCCCATCATTGTGGAATAGGGTGAAAAAAGTGTTGTAGGCATCAAGGTAACTACATGCAGTAGGTGATTAGATCTTTCTCAGTTACTTGATCATAAGATAACCATGAAACTTTGATTTGGACTCCAAAATCACATTTCTGTGTCCTGTGATTCAAATATCCTCATTATCCATGCTGGCTGTGGGGTCTATCTAAATCAGGAGGCAGGGGTTTTTCTGGCTGTCAGATTTCTGTCTTACAATTAACTTACATGCAGTCTACTTATGGACATGTGAATGAATGCATTGTTTAGAAGATCTGTTGAAGTCTGTAAGTTTTAACCTCGCTTTTGAACCTCCTTTTGCCTTAGACAGTTGATGCTGGTTTTAAAGTGAAAAAAAAAAATTGAGAATTAAAAAAAATTTTTTGTGTGCATACGCTAGATACTTTTCGTCCTGTTATTTATGATATTGACAGGTACCATTTCTCCTGTATTGTCCAACACTATCATCATAAACTCTAGATATGTCAAGACAGATGAATGCTTGCAATTTCAGTTATTTCTTAGGTCAGTAATCACCTTCACAACTTAAATTGATAATGATGAAAATAAAATACTACTGATATGAATGAGAGTGACACTGCTTCTTTAAGAAGTAGATAATGAATTAAATCATAAAATAAAGGGTAATCTGCTTAACCCTGATGATCCTCACCTTTACCAGTATTAATGCATATATGAAATATGACTTGAAGTGACAGTTGCGTTTCAAAAGAATGTGGCTTTTATGTGCATGGCAAGCAGAACAAGATTCAGTAGCAGCATGTATTTGATGACAGCACTTATATATGACAACATGGATCACCATAGCATATTGCACATTTTGTGGACTTTTTGAAAAAGTATTGTGGCATGTTGTTTTTACATTTACTTCTTGAAAAAGGTAACTGTCATTGTTTATTCCAGTTTCTGACTACTGCCATCCCATATCATCCATGCCAGGGACCCCCCACATCTGAACAGCTCCAGATTTACATAAAAAGTAAGATGTTTTTAATTTTGCAAGGTCCAGGATTTTATTTGTCAATCATTGTGCATTTTGATCCCCAATTTTTGGATCCTGGAGATGACAAACTGCTGCACTTTGAGGAAACCACTTCTAAAAAAAAATAAAATGGAATATTCTGAGAAACTGCTTTTTCCTTTGTTCAAAAGAATTTTAAGGTCTGCCAGAGTGCTCTGTTATTCATCATAATCTCACTTGGTTTTATTTATAAAGGAATTCACTCAAATGTCTGAATAATAGACAACAGTAAAACCTATCATCTGCAATACCTGTGATGAGCAAACCCCCTCTGTTCCATGTGCACTTTTATTATACACTGATATTTTTTTATTGGAAACTGATCTCCAATCAGTGGCCCTCTCTGATCGCAAAGCATGGACACTGATCAGCGAAATATTTTTCATTGTCACGAGTGCTCACGTGCCTTAACCATTTCTTGAGTCAGAAAGCCAGAATCTGAAAATCATCGACTGTTAGATTTGGCTTCCTTAAGAAACACTGTTATATGGGTTGAAACTTGAATTGGTGATCACTTTTTGTGACACAATCATAAAATTTCAGAATGGATATTTACAATCCAAACTTAGTGTGTCACATACTTTAAGTACTCCTCTTTAATAATTTATAACTACCTTTGACAACCCTTTCAGATTTTCATAGTATGAGACACTTTTGTTTTGATGGAAGAATGTTACATAAACATCGTCACAGCATAAAACAACACAACAGCTCTGCATATGGAGGAAAGAATTGTCATTGAGGATGTATTTTATTAAAAAATCAAACACAGAACTTTATAATCAGTAATGAAGTGATACTCTCAAAATATTACTCTAATTTGTGGTATGTATGTTACATAAACACCAAATATATGGGGAGATCTTGAACACACAATGTATTCATTCAATTAAATAAATTAATGGTTATACATATCATTCAAACTAAAGTCTAAGATAGCACAAAAATGTACATTCCACAAATCAATAGCAGGCTGGCAAAAAGCAAATGTATGTATGTTACATAAACACCACAATACAGTATCCATAAGTTCCATACCCTAATATGATTTTATTAAATTTAAATTGGTTTAATATTAGCACCTATTTCAAGGGTCTACACTCATAACAGACATCAGAGTGTACTGTCTATATCTGAAGTCTGCAGAGCAGAAGTCTGTATGTTATGGAAACACCGAAAAAAAACACCTCAGTTTTCCATACACTGAGATATTGGAATCAGGCTAAAAGGGTATCTTAACTTCAGTATGTAGTGCAATGCTTAAAACTAAAAATCACATCAGCAGGTAACTCTTGTATTGAAAGCTTGCTTAGCAAAGGTCTGTATGTTACATAAACACCTTAGTAAAAGAACTATAATAAGACACTTTCACTTAGCCGATGCTGGCATGAGATTTGGGTTGTCTTAAGTAGTCTGTGAAACAAATAAGGTCAGATGATAAACCTTGCCATATGATCTACCAGTTTTTGTAGCAGTAAATCTTTTATGGTATCAATGAATCAATCAAATCAGTCCACACACTGCTCTCTCGAGCTGTTTAGCAGTTAGGCAATTTGCTTAGTTATAGTCGAAATCAAAAATACTTAAGAATCATATCAAGATAAAACAATTTCTTCAGCAAATGTGGGGGTGGAGTCGGAACATTTCATGGTTAATATACAATGGAATGTCAAAAGAAACCAAGAAAAGAAAAAAGTGCTCTGACACCATAGCATGGTTCCGTAAATCCTACAAGTACAGTGAAGTATTTTTAAAAACTGTATAAAGAATCATCTTATGGTTGAGCATTCTGCTCCCAGAGTAAACTCAGTAAATAAAGTCTCTTGAATCATCTCATGGTTATGTATTTTGTTAAGATAGGGTGAATCATTTCATTGCTAAGCTCAAATACAGCGGAATATCAATAAATAAAGTTGCTGGAATGATGCTGTGGTCAAGCAATGTGTTCAGATGCAATCGAATAATAAAGTATGTGGAGGCCACCTCATTGTTAGGTAAGCATACAGTGAAATTTAAAAAAAAAACAACAACATAAAATCCTTTCTGAAACCATACCATGGTCCAGCAAATTGCACAGTTACAGTGAAATATAAAAAAAGTACAAAGAATCAACTTATGTCTCAGCAGTCTGCTCCCATACAGTGTAATCTCAACTTCCTCAGAGTTAATTACTTTATAAGATACAGTAGGAAATAAAAAAAGACTGCAGAATCATATTCTGAAACCGTTTTTTCACATAAACAGGAATTACAGTGAATAAAGTTTCTAGAGCCATATCATGGTCAAATAATTTATTCTAGCACAGTAGAATAATGAATAAAGTCTCTGGAGCCATCCCATGGCTAAATAATTTATTCTGGCACAGTAGAATAATAAATACAGTGTCTAGAGCCATTTCATGGTTAAATAATTTTATTAGGCACAGCAGAACAATACATAAAAGTCTCAGTAGCCATACCATGGTTAAATAAATCGATTAGGCACAGTAGAATAATAAATAAAGTGTCTAGAGCCATCTCATGATTAAATGATTCGATTAGGCACAGCAGAATAATAAATAAAAGCCTCTGGAGTCATCTCATGGCTAAAAAAAGTAGATTAGGCACAATGGGACAATAAATAAAAGTCTCTAGAGCCATCTCATGGTTAACTAATTTGATTAGGCACATTGGAACAATAAATAGAAGTCTCTGGAGCCATCTCATGGTTAAATAATGTGTTCAACCATGGTGGAACAATAAAGTCTCTAGAACTACCCTGTGGTCAAGCAAAGTGTTCAGATGCAGTAATTAATAAATATATCTGGAACTACCTTATAGTTGAGTACAGTAGTATGTCAGGGATGCCAACTCGACATGAAAAAATTTCCTGAAAATGTTCATACTGTTGACAAAGTGCGCTCGTGCATACGTGCACTTAAGTGATACATTCCATTTCTAATCATACCGTAAGAGCTGAACATTTCTGTACTTAAAAGTGTGTTCTTAATAACCTGTGGCATGAAGATGTTACTAAAACGCAGTCTAATAACCTGCCAGCCTATAAAGGGTTAGGGGAATTTAAACAATTGTTTTAAAAATTCATAACTTCATTTCATATGACCAGCTTTGTTACCAATCTACTGGTCCAGACTGTAACAAAAATTTCCAACAATCCTAAATTTTCCAGAAGATTGGCATCCCTGAATATGTCAAATGCTTCTCTAAAAGTATCTCGTGGTAAAGCAGTATGTTTTGCTATATGGTGTAATCTCAATAAAAAGGCTAGATAGTATGTTGAGATATAGCAGAATGTTAGAAATGCTCTCTGGATCTGTCTCATTGTTAGGTCCTTTGTTCAGATACAATCAAAAAAGGCTTCTGGGACCACCTTATAATGATGCTGTTTCTTTTTTCAGATACACAAATAATAAAGTAGCTGGAACTATCATTTATGGATAAGTAGCACTGGGAATATTGACAATTTTTTTATGCCATTTTCTGGTTAAGCAATTTGCAAAACAATCTAAAATACTTGTGTGAAGCAATTGGTTCAGATGTGCAGACTCAAAACTCACAAGAAATAATAAGGGTGTCACCTGTGTATAAAATGTATCACAAGAATAAATCCAGAAGGCTATCTGTTTTGAGTTCAGAATATTTACATATGGGTCAATAAACTGACTGATGGGTCAGTGAATTGCAATTATAATCATACTAGTTTATACCACACTGATCTTTTGACACACTGCATATCTTCATGCTTAAGATTTCTCACAATGTCCCCTTTTAGAATAAAAAAAATCCCGCAATATCTTTTCTGCTGGCCATTTCCACCAATTTTGGTGTCCCTCCACGGATTCCAGAAATCGCCTCAGATCTGTCCATTCTCATCGACTGATGATGTCTGTTGTAAGAAAAGAAAAATGTGCAAAACATCAGTAATTATGCAAAATATTCCTTTTCATCACTCAGTTTTATCATCAATTTAAAAGAATCTTATTTACAAAAGTAACTACAGACAAATCAAAACCAGCTGTGGATTTCCATCTGTAAAGTGTTACTAAGTATTAACAGACCTAAATTACAAGAAGCTGAAGTTAATTTATTTTTTTTTTTTATTTTGTTTTTTTAATGCAAGTTTGAAAGTCAGTCAAACAGTTCAGACCATAACAAAGACAGAACAATAAGTGAGTCATAAAATTTGGCTTTCTTTTTTTACCTCAGCTGCAAATTCCGCAATCCCTGCCTTTTCTCTGTGGACTCTCATCAGCACGAAACACCCTGGTTTAATTCTGAGAGATTCACTGAGGAGAAAAAAAAATTCACGCACTGAAATACTGTAAAATCCAAGTATGTCCCTATCAGAAAGGTTCAACCCATGAACTCTATAACCAACACTAAAGATGGTATTCTGTTATTCTCTCTAATGTTATTTATGATATTCAACCTTTTATGATATCACTTGACACCTTTTTCCACATCAAACTAACGTAAACAAACTGGTTTAGAAAAAGAAATGAGCTGATTTGGATCTTTAATGATTGTATCGCATTAAACACGAAAGTGTTGCAGTTTCGGTGATGACCATCCACTAAAAAATGTACGAAGTTCAACATTTGTATGATTTGATTCTTAAATGCAAGCTGCTCTATATCAGTCAACATTTGTCCACTTAAAAAAAATAAAATAAACCAACGTAATTTTTTGTTTAAATAGGTCTAATTTGAACAGTCACTGACCGCACGGTACTAAACACGAAAGTGTGGGAGTTTCGGTGACAAACATCCACTAAAAGTACACAGTTCCAACGTTTTTATGACCTAATTCATTATGCAAGTTGGATTTTTTCACTTGTCACATCTTGCTCCATGAAAACAAAGTAAATAATACCGAATTCTGAGAAGAAAACTACTGCATTTTAATCTTCATTGTCCATACGGTACTAAACACAAAAGTGTGGGTGTTTCGGTGACAAACATCCACTAAAAGTACACAGTTCCAACGTTTTTGTGACCTAATTCATATGCAAGTTGGATTTTTTCACTTGTCACATCTTGCTCCATGAAAACAAAGTAAATAATACTGAATTCTGAGAAGGAAACTACTGCATTTTAATCTTCATTTTCTGTACGGTACTAAACACGAAACGCTATGGGTTTCACTGATGAACACCTGCTGAACACGCACAGTTTAATATTTGTGTGGTCTTACTTAAAAAGTGGGATGGATGGTATCACTTATCACTTTGTCCCTGATTAAAACATAGTAGATTACCTAAACTGGAAGAAATAAACTATTAAACTGGATCGTCCTTGACCGTGTTGTATTAAACACGAAATACCTGGAGTTTACATAACAAACATCCACAACATGCTCTTTGTCTACTTCGTTGCATAAAATTTTTTGATGATTCCTTGCGAAATAGGTCGCATGAATACTGTGAGGTAAATAGTGAAAGTGAATAGGAAAATGAACTTTGACACAGGTCCGTAGCGGTCGTGCGGTATTAAACACTACACATTTTGTGTTTAAGTGACAACCATCCCTGTCAGATGGCAATATTTGCAACACAACCTTCAGAACCTACTTGAAATATGTCCTTTGTAAAGTGATGATTTTTTTTATGTCCACATAAAGCATATTCAACAAACGGATCGTTAAACATTTCCTTTAGATCTGCAATGGCTGCACAGTACTAAACACGAAAGAACCGGGGTTTCGGTGACAAACATCTACTGAAGTACACACTTCCGACGTTGTTAATAATCTAATTCAAAATGCGAGCTGGGGTGTATCACTTATCACTTTGTCCCTGATTAAAACATAGTATTTTACCTAAACTGGAAGAAATAAACGATTAAACTGGATCGTCCTTGACCGTGCGGTATTAAACACGAAATACTTGGAGTTTACATAACAAACATCCACAACATACTCATTGTCTACTTCGTCACACGCAATTTTTTTATGATTCCATGCTAAATCGGTCGCATGAATACTGTGAGGCAAATAGTGAGTCCGTTTGTAGGAAGTGAATAGGAAATTGAACTTTGACACAGGTCCGTAGCGGTCGTGCGGTATTAAACACTACACATTTCGTGTTTAAGTGACAAACATCCACGTTGGATTGCAATATTTGCAGCACAACCTTCAGAACCTACTTGAAATGTATGTCCTATCATAAAGTGATGTTTTTTTCTGTAAGACTACGTTAAGAAAATTAAACAAACAGATCGCTGAAGGTTTTCTTTAGTTTCGCGATGGCTGCACCGTACTAAACACGAAAGAACTGGGGTTTCGGTGACAAGCATCCATTGAATCACACACTTCCGACGTTGTTAATAATCTTATTCAGAATGCGAGCTGGAGTATATTACTTATCAATTTGCCCCTGATTAAAACATAGTAGACTACCTTAACTGGAAGAAATAAACGATTAAACTGAATCGTCCTTGACCGTGCGGTATTAAACACGAAATATGTGGAGTTTACACAACAAACATCCACAACATACTCTATGTCTGCTTAGTCACTCTAATTTATAAATCCCATGCTAAATTGAGCATATGAACACTATGGAATAAATAGTTAATCCATCTGCTGAAAGGGAAAAGGAAATACAAATTTCCATAGACCTGTAGTGGTCGTGTGTTATTAAACACTAAACATTGAGTATGTAGCGAACAATCTAGATCTACCCCGGCATGTAACTTTCACAGATTTGTCCAGCAACTTAACAGTGGAATGACAGGAAAAATAATGAAACAAAGTTCTGCCTCATCAACGGTGATTAACAAAACAATATAACCACACATTTCTACGTTAACGTCACAGCGTACGAACTAAACACAACAATCGTTGTGTTTCGATGACGAACATACCCTTTACCGAACCTTTGCCTGTCTTTGGCACATTTATTACCACGTCTAGAGCCTAAAACTGTCCAGAGCAGCATTTTCGGCAGATTGCTTAAAGTATTCAGGTTTGTGACACCTATTAGAAGGGCAAATCACTCATAGTGTACAACCCAATTAATCCGCTAATCTATAAAATCCCCCTTTTTTGGGGCCCTGCCAGCCAGTGTTAGGGTGTAGAAATGTGTAAAATGACCTGTGATCTAAATAAAGCATCCAATTTTAAAGTTTCAGGTACAATTTGAGCCTTCTAGATAAAAAAATAAAATGTGTAGACCTATGTATTCGCACGCGGTCAAAACCAGCCAAATGGAAATTTGGGGACCAAATCAGAATTTGAGGTGATCTTTTTCAAAAGACATTTGTGAAAAATTTTGGGCGTTGACCCCCCTTTTTCTTCCCGTTAAAAGATCGGGCAAAAGAAGTACTTTAACCTCCATGGAAGAAATTTCCCCAAATCACAGTGGTATATTTAGAATAACGCAAAATGTTAATAGGGCCAAAAGAAGAAAAAACAATAGGTGTCAAAGACCTTCATGATAAAAGGCAGTCTACACAGGATTTACACACAATTAGCGTCATGTACGCAATTAAACACGAAGACAGGTTACTGAGGACCCATACTTTTATAGTAATTGGTGCTTACAAGATCTATTTGTTTATTTTTATGTCATGGTAGAATCTTTTAGGGTACCCTAGGTAGAAAAACACACTTCCCAGCTACAACGCATACTACCTAGAGGAAGAATGGACGTACGCACATTGTGACAAATAAACCCCTAACTTACCATTCATCTTGTCGCTGTTCTGCTCCATGAACAAAGATAATACCGCCTCAGTGTTGTCACAAAATCGCCTCCGGATCTCTCGCAACCGCACCACTCGAACTGAATGACCTCTGAACAAAGTCCTACGCAACGGGCAATAAACCCGAAACCGGTGAGTTGACCAACGGACGCCTCAGGACAAAGAAATCGTGCACCCATAGCGTTCTTTCTTTGTGTGCAGACAATAGCATCAACGCACCATTCAATTTGAGCTATGATCGGATCCACGTGGCTGTAACTCCGTGTTTGCAATGAGAAACAAAATAGTACGGAGATAAACACCAAAAATGATGTACCGACCGCCATTTTTTGAGTCCCCCTCATACGCTTCTCGTTGAGGGAGTGAACTCCACTACCATTCAGTACTTCAGTTGAATATTCGTGGAATGCAGTGATGGTTTCAAATCAGATATCATGCAATCCAATTTTTATGGCCTTCATATCACAGCACCCCTAAATGTGTCACACTTTTCACAACAAAATTGAAACAAACCATCCACATAAAAATGCAATAAAATTTTTGTAAACAATTTTTATTGAACAAAAATGGTATGGATGAAAGATAAAACATCTGTGAATCAGTTTTTGACATTTTCTGTCAACATGTGATGTTATTTAAGATCACAGGAAGCAGAGAACAGGCTGACATGCTGTAAACAATGGTGATCACCAGTTTGGGTTTTCACCCATATACTGCAAGGGGAGGGTGGAGGGGTATCGGTATAGTGAGCTTCAACTGTTCAGTGGCTAGACAGTTTTACAGACTTTCTCTAAACTGAGAAAGTTTGTAGCTGCAGAGTTGATACAGATGGGTGCATAGCTTGTATTTGTTTTGTTTATCTCCAGTTCTTCAAGCCATCAATGAGGATAGTTCTGCTGTTCCAACCCTACTTACCGACTACATACTCAAAGGTAAGCCCTTGTGAGCCCTTGTCACATGATGGTGTTTCAAAGTTTTATCTCAGATTGTATCATCCATACTTTGTTTTGCCAATATCAAAACAGCCATACACACATTCAGGTAGAAATACAGCCACATAGGCCTGCTGGTGTATGTGAAAAACACTGTCCCATGGTCTTTATACTGCACTAGAGTTGCGGTTTATACTAAATTCGAGTGAATATTGTTTGTCACAGGCAATTTTTCACTCTAAACTCCTCATTTTGTAAATATATTATTTTTGTTAGATCATAGTGATACTCACTAGCAGAGCCCTACTTCATGAAAACCTGCACCAACTTGCTACAGCCATTATCGTGTGACAGGGTGCCTTTTACCAGTAGTGCATGATGTAGTGTGGCCAAAGTTGAAACTGACAGAGAATGAAGGTTTGTGACACCTATTAGAGGGGCAAATCACTCACTGTGTACAACCCAATTAATCCACTAATATATAAAACCCCCCTTTTTTGGGCCCTTCCAGCCAGTGTCAGAGTGTAGAAATGTGTAAAATGACCTGTGATCTAAATAAAGCATTCAATTTTAAAGTTTCAGGTACAATTTGAGCCTTCTAGGTAAAAAAATAGTGTGCAGGCCTATGTATTTGCACGCGGTCAAAATCGGCCAAATGAAAAATTGGGGACCAAATCAGAATTCGAGGCTGTTTTTTTTCGAAAGACATTTGTGAAAAATTTTGGGCGTTGCCCCCCCCCCC
>JAWQUT010000082.1:309247-343728 GCA_033807755.1 Ellobium chinense | reverse complement strand
CCCTTCTTTTTCTTCCTGTTAAAAGATCAGGCAAAAGAAGTACTTTAACCTCCATGGGAGAAGTTTCCCCAAATCACAGTGGTATATGTAGAATAACACAAAATGCAGGGATGCCACTCTTCCGAGAATTCTCGGGAATCCGAGAATATTGGCAGCTCCGAGAATGCCATCCGAAGTCGGTCCGAGAACCCATGAAAACTCTCGGAAAGAAAAAAATTCAGAGATTCTAAATTTTATCGGAAGTTTCGGTACGGCCGCCATATGGATAGATCAGCATGCACAATATGCGTAAGTGTTTCAGTATGGCCGACGTATGGCTAGATAGTTTAGAATTATTTAAAGGTCACTTTCGGCCTTAGTAAACGGCAAATGCGTTCCGCAAATTCCGAACTGTCGCGGATGATGTTATTTTGGTTTTGAAAACTCTTTTAGAGGACGGAAACCATATGAGACACCCTAATGCAGCGATACACTTTCCAGTGCATATGTTCTTTTGTGAAAATTGCCTTGTAGGCTTAGTAGGCCTAGCTTAGGCAGTACTAGGACTGGTTGATTGTCCGTCATTTTTGCTCGTCCTCTTTGGGCGGTGTGGGGTTGGGCTGGTCGACTTCACAGAACACCTTGACTAGGACTACGTTAATTTTCGGAGATAATCTGAATCATGACTGAGAGCAAGAGATCTAAGCAACAAAATCTTCAAGGGATTCCTTGTAGTATCTAGGGGTTTCCCAAAGAAAGCTTTCTCTTACCAAATCCCAACCCAGGTGCTTTGAGAAACAGGATTTTGAAGCAGTTTGTCCTAGCCTTTGTGTTTACAGTTAATTTCTAACATTGATGACGAACATGTTTGAATGACTAATCTGAAGAATCAAACTATATGATGAGTTTTAGTCAGATAGCCTCATCGGCTGCCTGATCCTTGATAAATAGGGGTTGGCAAGTCTGCTTTCGATTTCTATCCTGAATGATTATGTAGTAAATTTATGCATCTTCATTGTTTAAGATAGCTTTGTTTAGAGATCAAACATGATTTTGCTCTGTGAAAGAAGAGGTTTCAGATCAGAGATCAAGTCCTTATGAATACCCGCGAAGCTGCAAAAGCATTAGAGAATTTTATGAAAAGGGAGTGGCATCCCTGAAAATGTTTATAGGGCCAAAAGAAGAAAAAACAAAGAAAAAACAACGGGTGTCAAAGACCTGAAATTACTGCTTCAAACAGAACTGAAAAAAAAAATATTTTCTGTCATCGGTGGACAAGAAACCCATACAATGAAATACTTGGTACATGCCAAATTTCAAGTCGATTTGAAAAGCTAGGCTATGTACAAAATCAGGTAAATTTTTTTTTTTAAAATATAGATTCTGATAAAAATTTATAATTCTTAAGAGCTGCATGAAGTATATTTCTCTGAGAAATTTTAAAGATGACTGGTGAGCAAGGGGTTGGGCAACGGCACAAGCTGTGACCAATAGTCAGTTATTCACCATAGAACGTGCACATTTTTACTGCTGATTTAATTGGCTTGGACAAAAATGTATAGCTGCACACAGATTATGCACTTCATATCATATGGGCAGCAGATCATCATGCTCATTGTCATTCCACATTTGCCTGTGTCATTTTTTTAACGATTTGAGTCATGTATGTTATTTCGATCTTCCATTTTCCTTCTTTTTACTGTTAATACAAATGTAGAGATTTAGCTCGTCATTATATCCCAATTTTATAAGCTAAATCACATCTGCCTCATTGTTTTGCTGGAACAACAAGTTGAGAGCACAAAATTTCTCAAACCTATAAAACTGACCATGGCAAAAATGGAATGAGTGTGATGAAATGCTACATCTGTTGTAGTTATAGAGTAAAAAAATAGGACATTATTTCCTCATCTTAGAAGTACCATATTGTACTAGGAATGGCTGAATTCTTGAAACATCACATTCAGACTGCAATACCAAACTCCTTTTGAAATTGCATTTTGGTTGTAAGAGTGCCGGTGGGATTTGTCCATTTGGCCAATACCTCAAAATCAAAGCGGGGACATTTCAGTACAGACTGTCTAACTACAGTGCTGTTTGTTTTTGTGTGAACAAGTAGTGGAATGGGCTGGCTTGGAGACGTACAAAATAATATGGGACACTGGTCCAAAAGTGGTGAAAGGTGACACAAAATATCACTGCTCCTTTAATACACTGCATACGATTTCACCCGTAATTGATAGACAGAACAAAAACCTTGTATCCTGTGACTTAGTATAGAGATTCCTGTTTATTTTTTGTGATCCTGTTTAGAATAGCATGGCTGTTGTGCAGATGAGATCAGATTTTATCCAGATTTTATGTACACTCCAAACAGATTATTACAAAAACCTAAATACGTAATGAGCTCCTTAACAAAGCAGTTTGCAAATCTCATTATTTTCTTTTATACTTTAGCCTACTATTTTGAAGTTTGCCTAGCATTGAGCTGAAAATCATTCCTGCTGCAAAGCATTTCTGAGTTAACTATAGGTTCTCTCTCACTTGTAATAGATCAGTCCTGGCACAAACAAACCCCCACGCTTTTGTTGCCTCAAGGATTGGTAAAGGCTTGCTAGCCAGTCACAGAATGTCAAAATAAGTCTTATCTTATCTTATCTTATTGTGCTAAAAGATGGACGAACTACAAATCCATTGCTGTTTTTCATACCAGTAATAATTTGAAATATACTTAATGTGAAACAAATTAGCTGGTCTTTTGACTGAACTTGTTTGAATACATTATGTTAATCATGAAATTCTGTTGCCTAGGAATCATCTCTGTTCTGGTTGGTCCTGATTTCAGAGGTTCATCTGTGTTCTAAGGTGTGTTCAGGATGTTGAAGAAAGATTGTTTAACATTATAGGTACATCTTCTAAATTCCGCTGATGACCTTAGACCTACCAGCTCCTGCTAACTTCCAGGAATTTCTTTTAATTATAAATACATGCAGTATATAGCAGTTCTCCACATCAAATAATTAATGAAGCAGAGAAACATGTTCAAAATACCCTGATTGATAATTAATCATCAATCAGAAATATGTGTAAACTGCAGAAATGTGACTCAGAAGGAAACTACTAAACTCCATGTTATAACTTCAGGTGAAGTTCCTCAATGCTTAGAACTCAGATGACGTTCCCTCTGAGTGAGGTGAACCTACAGACAGTTGAACATATCGAAATTGACTGCATTGTGGTCCAGGCCACACCCTATAATGGCATTTCTTGAACCATTTTATTTTGTGATTCCAGTTGTGGATTTGATAACACAGAATGCAATGCTTGGACCAGTATTCTTGTGTGATTGCAAGAAGCATGTTCAAGTCTTGGCATATGACAGTGAATGAAATCTGGAAACCCAAATTTTGATGTAATGTTACTCAAGTTGTGTCATTCCTGTACACCATTGCTTTTTTTTTGAACATGTGTTCATAGCTTTTTTTTTTTTTTTTTCAGTTCTGTGTCCTACATGAGCTTGTAGGAATATGGACATGGGGATCGCCAGGAGGTGGCAGTGAACAGAAAATGCCTCCAGTGGCTCCTGAGAAATCTGAGAATACGGCTTGCAGGGAATATGGACTGCTACTTATGAGACTCACATGAAACCAGTGTACTTTATGTACTACCTTAAATTATCTGCTTTAAGTGTGAATAATTAATGTGTACTGTACTACAATCCCATTGTTTCTTTGTTAAATTGTCTAGCATCCTTCATAAACATTCTTTGCTAACTAACATCCCCTTGCTAGATGTTCATGACATACTACGATCAGGAGATAATAAATTTCTTTACAGTGACAGAGCATATAGAGTTTAAGGGAGCAGTTAAGCTAAGAAATAAATGTTTAGTGAAATATGAGATGAAGAATGGAGGTTCATTTAACAGACATTGCGAGAAATCAACAAATCTTGTAAATGCTACGAGCATGCTCCTCACTTGAAGACAATAGCAGTCTAGCTTAATAGGGTGGCCTTACTTGAAACATGGCAAATTAGCAACAAAAAAACAAAAAAATTATGCAATTTTGTTTGACTCCTCCAATATGCATGCAATTTATGTATTAAATTTTGTGTAATTGCTTATGGAGCATGATCAGAAAATGTATTCCTGCGTATGGGCCCTTGATAAGATAAATCTGAACTTAACTGCAAAATGTGTTTTCTTTAGGTGGAAGTGTATCCACATGACATTAGCTGTTTTATATCATAAACAACACATTATTTCTAAATCATAAGTTTTGCATACTGCTTATTCTTAGTGAACAATTTATACTACACAGCAGAGAGGGACAAGAGAGTAATACAGTTTTGTGATGCAGGGGGAATTGTGGGCATGGGAAGACTAAGCACCATTTATCACACTGTCGCTATGCAATCTTTGACTATCCAGCCTCATATCATATTAAAGATCATTTTGAGCCTCAGGTCTAAAAGATATGGGAAGTATAGCAAGCTCTTGCCTATTTTTAACTAAGTCGCCATTCATTCACACATATTCCAGTCTAAGTAGTACAAATTGTAAAGGCACAACTTTTCTTTACCCGCTATAGCTTACCATAAACATGCTCACAAAACAGTTCCAACCAAACTATTTTAGCATAGAAAAATGCCCAGTCAGTAAGAGCAGACTTTTCTCGTAGGACAACAGAAACATCAAATACAGCTTCTTAGTCTCAGAATTTAAAATCAAAAGGAGGTTTACAGATCTGTTGACTATTTCACAAATTTTCTTCAAGAGATGTGTTCTAAATATAGTGAAGCCTCATTACCCCTGTTGTAAGGCCAGCCCTGATTACTGCCAGGTTACCAGCTCGAAGAGCATTGAATGTTCTAAAAATAGTAGATACCACAGTCTATCAGCACCTTGGTCTTCTCCATCTTATGTTAAGTATTGGAAACTAAACTCATTTATACTGCCAGTGGGAGCATAGACTACTATAGTAAGTTCAGATTGTTGCCAAGCAGCAGTACACTGGCACCAGCATATTCTGCCGTCCCAAGGCAGAGCGACGTATCTGACAAA
Source organism: Ellobium chinense (assembly GCA_033807755.1). Taxonomy (NCBI): domain Eukaryota; kingdom Metazoa; phylum Mollusca; class Gastropoda; order Ellobiida; family Ellobiidae; genus Ellobium; species Ellobium chinense. The sequence goes on along the minus strand of JAWQUT010000082.1, from coordinate 338,684 downwards.
ATTGAGTTTTCCTAATTCATTGTCTTGTTGGACTTGTCTTGCCCATGTCCTTTTTGTGTCAAAGGCAGGTAATTCTCATCTGCACCCAAAATAGTAGTTTTCAAAGCGTCAAACCCATGTAAGTGAGTGTTTACAACCACACAGTCGATGGCAGAGCGACGCATCCATATTTCCCAAGGCAGAGCGACATACTGAATACCTTATCTGCTTTGATGTGTTTTCGCGCCAAAAGTTAACGGTATGATCTGTTGAACCTTGCATTAAAAAACAGGTAATACAGTGGAACCCGCTTAAGCGAGATGCCCGCTTAAATGAGACGAATGCCTAGGGAACGGAATTTTTGCCAATTAAATCTATACATGTAAACGGGACGGCAACCCGCTTAAGCGAGACGATTGGAGCCAGATCTTCGTAATACACACCTTGTTTTTGACAGGAATGCTGCACATTGTCACTATCGTACTGTGTCTTAGTGCTTGTTTACCTTTGCCCATCAGCTGAAAACCTGAGAGCTACAAAGAAGCTTGTACCGACGGTCCTGATTACCCCCCTTACGTTACGTGAGAAGTGATTGACACTACCTCCCCATAGCCTTCTGTCAGGCAGTTGACCCTTTGGCACACGCATGGACGAATCAGAGCGGACATCTTAGCCACTGGTCATTCAACCCGCGCAAGCATCAATGGATCAAGATTAAGTAAGCCCCGCCCCCTGTCAGCCACACTTTATCCTTTCTTCAGCTTGGGCAATGATTGACACTTACGAGCCTTACCTGCGCGATTGCACAACACACGGCAGGGGTGTAGTTCACATAGGCATGACCATCATTCGTGTTGCGTAAAGGCTTTTTGACACACGCCTCTCGCATTGTGCTCTGGCCAGATGTAGAGCGAGAAGTGTGACGTTTATCTTTGCTGGTGTTTACGATCATGTAAATTCAATCCCAAATTAGCTTTGATTACCTGAATGGGGGGCGGCGAACATCTCGACCTCAAAGATGTTAGACCTCTCATATTGTCTCCAGTTTTACTTTAACATGTCTTATTTCTTTCCCTCTGATGCACACGTCCCAGTCTTTAAAAAAAATTGTTTTTTAATTTTCAAAGGAGAGTGGTGAGAAAGCTTAGGTGCTTCTTTGAAGCCAACCAAAAATCCCGTTCCCCGCAAAGAATGACTAATAAATATGCTTTGCAAGTCTACTGAAAATGCAGTTAGACTGCAATAAGTATATTTTAAACAGTACAGATACCAATTAAATCTGACTCCATTGTCACACCTCGCTAGCAACAAGTAATGATTATCCCTTAACTTGAATGAAACGCACAAACTATCTAAGAAATCACTTTATAACAGGAGGGACGATTTGTCGGGAACGGAGCCGTCCCGTTTAAGCGGGATCCACCGTACTTAGAACTAACACTATGCAAAGTCATGATTAGAAGCATTCACAACTTTAGACAGGTTAAGCATCTGAAGTTTTTTTTTGCCTTTTCCTCAAAATCATGAAATGTACAGATACGTGGCTCTGCCTTGGGACAGCAGTATTGCTATGCTGAACTTAATGTGACCCAGATTTATCATCGTCTCTGATCTTCCTTGTAGGTCTGTACTACTCAGTTTGAGATTGCTGTGATTCTAGAAAAGTGACCTGTTTTCTACCACAAGCTCTTTTAACTCTTTAAGACCGGAATTTTTTATGCGTTTTGCCGGGATTTTTTTCTGATTGGAGAGATGCTGGGTAGGGTATGTTACTAATAGGAATGTACAGCTTGTCGTGCATGAAAAATATATGTGTTATATATCAAATTGAAGGGGAAAGAATGAAGAATACAATCAACATGAAATATAACAATGAAAAACCCAACAATGTTAGCTTTTTTTAGTTTGAATGATGAAAACAAAAAAAATATGAAAAAAAAAGGTTTTTTCCTTTACTTACAGACAGCTGGTGGGTAAAATCAGGCACGAAATTTTCTTGATTTTTTTCTCTCGACACACTCATGTAATGTTCAAATACACAATCAGTCACACACTATTTACAATATGTACAACCCTCAGGGATGCCAAATTTCCGGATAAATCCAGATTTCCGGATTTTTTGGTGTTTTTAGCGGCTGGAAAGAAAATCCGGATATTTCAGCGTTTTGAGCGGCGGGGAAAAAAAATGCGGCGTTATCCACCATTCATGAGAAAGGAATATGACAAGGATGAATCACATGGAAGGCAGAAGTTAGATTGTTTGCCAACTTCCTGAATGTGCGCGCACACACCACTAACGAGGTCAGAGGAATACCGATGCTATATTTAGCACTCGAACTCGCGGAAAGTGTAAACAGTGCACTGGGTCATCATTCAAGAAAAGTCAGTGATGTAAAATGAACAGTCCTACTCAGAATCCATTGTTTTCTATAAAGCATATTTATTATTATAAATCTGATTACATCCGTAAGCTGAAAGACAATGGATACGTGTTGTGCACACTGTGCAGTAATAAACTACGGCATACCGGGAGAGAAGGCACCCAAGTTTCACGCTTCAAGGCAAGGAATTGTCACATCGTAACAGTAGGATTCTGGCGATTTTCAGGGACATTAAAGAAAAAGAGGATGAAAACCAAACCTTCAGCAGCTTTTTTTTTTTTTTTTTGCNTTTTTTTTTTTTTTTTTGGTGAACTTGGCGTGAACCATTGAATCTAGCTCAGTCTGAACTTTGCAAGTTAAAGCATTACTCATTTATGCATACTTTTGTCCAAAAAAAGAGATGATAAAAATGTGCGTTATGCATAAAGAGATGGTAGAATGATAATAATATACACCTTGTTTAAATTTCACAGTGATGTATTCTGAAGTGTAATTATGAAATGAAAGATTAGATTTTTATCTTAAGTGACAGTTCGCAGTCTCCACCCCTGACTATGGCTATTCCTTGCTGTGTGTTGGTATATTTGTATATTTTATCTACGCAGAAGAAATTAAGATGTAGACACAATTTTCAAATTGATTTTCCTTTAAACTTTATTTGGTTTTAATGTTTACTTTAGTACCTTAGAATTGTGGAAAATGATTTAGAATTAAAAGTAATAAAAGCACAACAGTTGGCTTGGCTTCTGTCAAAAATGTGCATACGCCGCACGCTCACGTACTTTTCAGGATTTTTTTTTGGTCTGGCATTGGCATCCCTGCTTACCCTTTAGGGTAAAATTTAGAGGTTTGCCTCTGTGTGCCACCTCCTAAAACATTCCTTTGGGTGCAGAGCTGGCCTCCCATCACAGTCCATGCAAACAAGTGTGTGCGTGCTGGTTTGGCTGGGGTGCTGCACACCCGGCACCGATTGTCCACCTTGTTGTAGTCAATGATGTGTCTTGCCCCCTCTAAATCTGGCAATGGAATTTAACCTTGGTCAGCCAGGGTTCTTTTTGCAATTCTCTTTGTCTTCCTGAGGCATCAAAGGTGAGGCTTCACTCAGAAGGTTATCAATGATATTGAGCTTGAACTTTTTCAGGCTTGGTAGCTTCTTCTTGTCGATGTCTGGCTTGGTCAAGACATGCAGAATGAGGGCATTATTGGTGGCAATTTCTAAAATCCAGTGAAACAACTTTTTCCACCATTTTCTGCTTCTCCTGGAGTGCACCCCATAATAGCTCACCATTTGGTCAGATCTATCGCGGCCATTCATCTTGAAATTATACGTGTCAATGACCTTGAGCTTTGATGGACGCACTGCTTCAGTGAAGCACTGCACTGACTGCACCCTTTGACATCACGAGGAGAACTGGTTTCTTGGCTGCTTTGTCCTTGTAGGCTGTCACCAGAAGTGAACCGTCATTGTTCAGCCAGTACTTGGACTTGTCCAAATGCAGGCCTTTGACTTCAGGCGGAAACCCAGTGAGATTGATGTGCAACGTCCCGGTAAAATACTGGCGCTGCTCACAAAGAACTCTTAATAAGTTCCATGTCATATAACATTGATCGGCAAACAGGTAGTAGCCAGTGCCAATTCTATTCAGTAGAGTCGGGAAAATAAGGACTGCCTCTCCACCATCTGGGTCAGCTAAAGGGTCATAGTAGGTGTCAGTGCCATAATAAGTCAACAGGTTGATGATGTAACCTGTACTGCTGTTGACGAGGCCAAAGCTCTTTATATGATATTTGGAAGGCTTGCTTGGATTATACTGCTTGAATTTCCATCTGCCTCTGAATCCAACTATCATTTCATCCACAGAAACTGGCTCATAGGGTACAAAATCGTTATTGAACTTGTCAAGAAGTTTCTCAATATAGGGTTTCACTTGCCAATTGCGTCAGCCTCGGAACAGTGCAGCATCGTTGAATAGATTGCTAGAAATGTGTCACGGGACATGGTCTCACTAAAAAATGGTGTGTGGAATGCATCAATAGTAGAGATGTAGTCTCGAAGGCTTGGTCTTTTGTCTAAAATCCGATGGCATGAATGAGGGCTAAGAATTTCAGCATTTCATACTTTGTAACGGGGTGCCAGTTCCATCTGCGAGGCGGATTGTTACCAAGACCTTGTGCTGTGTGTAGGTGTTGATTGAATCCAAAAGAATATTTAGCACTTCATCATCCAGAATACTTTAGTAGCACTCATACATCGTAGGCTCCGGGGTGAACTTGTCATCATTCAGACCAGCAGTTCCCTTGGGCTCAAATGTGAACAAGTTTGTCGTATGGGCTGGGTTCAAAGTTTCATCTCCTACCTCTCTCCGCTGATTGTTGGGTCTAACAGGGTTAGCTTGAGATCCAGATCTTCTAGGCACTGACTTGCCTTTTCCACCACCTTTCCCTTTACTTCTCTTACTGAGCACTGGTCTGGGATCCCCACGTCTCTGTTTACATTTTGGCACATGATCCTCTTTACTTTCACTGTCATCACTGGATTGGTTAAGTCCAGAAAAGTTCTCATCAGCATCACTCAGACTAGTGTCACTATCGATAACTGGGAATAATTCACTATCCGAGTCACTGTCATGAAGATTCTGAAACAATCTCACTGCTTCTTGGCTTGTAAGCCGACGCGGAGGCCTGGGTACACCACTACGCCCGGGTTGTTGACTTGTGTTGCCCATGGCAACAGGTTCTCTGCTCCAAAAACACGACTAAAAGTATCATAAACTTCTCACTGTGCACCACAAACTTGAAAAAGACGCCAAAGAAGGTTGACCTGGAAGTAAAATAAAAAATAAAAGTTACTGTAAAACTAGGCTCGATAAAACCAGTGTGCGTAATGATGCTTTGAGAGGTATCGGCACCTACGCAGTCTGCGTAACGCCGGTCTTAAAGAGTTTATCATTTTGTAAGGTCATATCTTGGAATGTGGCCGGTTCTAGACCTGCTCCTAGATCAAAGAGCTGAATACTGCAGTGCTTTTCAGCCAATAGCAAGTTACTGTGTCCTTGCTTGTCTCTGTCCCCCCTCACACTCGCAATGACAGGACTACAGGTCTTTTGACCAACACCTTCTACATTCATAATCACTAATTAATTGTGAACTGTGATTAGACTAGTCCTCATAATTTTCTTGTTTTTCTTGCTCTGTCTCTAACCCTTCACTGGGGTCATAAAGAGCTGGATGCAATTGACTTGGAATTGCTTCAACAATCAAATTAGTATTTGTTAGAATGTTGAAGTCAGCTAAATATTTCTGGGCTTAAGACAGCAAAATTTATATTGATCGTAGAAACCTTTTCCATAGAAACGTAGAAATCTGCTGAACTCAATCAAGGACTTCCTCAGAATGCCAAATGGACCATTGGAAATCTGGCATTAGGTTCTCTTGCATTGGAGAGGGGAAAAAAATGAGATAAAACAGCAAATGATTTCTTGTTTGGGTAGATCTGTGGTTCCTCTTCATAAAGGAAAACTTAACAGCATACAAATAAAGAGTACTTAATAGTTTGAACCATAATGAAAAATCAGGAAGAGAGTCCAGCTACAATTGCTGTCGCATATACATGTAAATTGTACTGCCGGCCTGCCAAGATGCTTTTCAGCCAATAGCAAGTTACTGTGTCCTTGCTTGTCTCTGTCCGTCTCACACTCGCAAGCTGTTGGACCAACCTCCAAGCCGACTGTTTTTCTCATAAAGCTGGAAAGGGACACAACAAGGAACAGAAATTAAAGATAAAAGGGACTAGAAAGTCGTATCTTTCTGAGCAGCACTGCACTTGTGCCAATACAGTTCATTTAGATGTAGCTTAGACTTATCTGATCATAAAACTGTCATAAGGGTGCCAAAATGAACAACATGCAGCAGCTAGGCCAAGATTGTCACCAGATAACATGATAAACAAATAGCCACATTCCTCATCTTTCTCATCAACTCAGTTAAACAAGACTTAACCTCTTCCACAATCCTCACTGACATCAGGCTCTCCTTAGTTCAGTGCTGTTTCTGTTCTAAGTAGCAATGTTCCAAGTGAAATTAATAATTTAAAAATGCAAAACAGATCAAGTAAGGAGTCCTATAGCCAGGACTTTTAAATTCATTTGATTCTTGAACATCAACTTGATAATACCTGCAAGTATTCTTTATATATGAGGTGATTGTGACAAGCTATTACTGTATATTTATGAAGTTATGCATATTTTGTGATTGCACCTTAATGTCAGCACTTCACGTAGTAGCCTGTGTACACTTCTCAAAGTTAGCTTTTGTATTCAGATGTGGGGTCGCACTGTGATTTCCTCTCTGGCCTAGATTGAGTCCCATCTGTGCTTTTAACTGCCTACCATGTTAAAATACAAACTTTAGCAGGGTGTCACGTTTGATGAGGTAAAAGGGGTTTGACCGTAACTCATATCTTCCTGTCCCAGATATAAACATTTTAGGGATAACTGTAATCTGTTTTGGTTTTTGTTCAGCTAGCTAAAATTATGTTAAAGTGATTTGAATGTCTTGATCAAAACAAATTTTTGTATCCTTTATACAGTATTTATAAAGTGTATCTTCTACATGTGATTGTTTCTGTTTTGAATGTTTGTATTTCTGTAAGTATACATTCATCAGACATATACATGAGCCATTGGGTTACAACTGCCCAAAGCATAGATGTATGAAGATGCCAATGCTTTTTTCATTGTTGGCTATATAAGATTTCACACCTCTCATTAATTTATCCAGGGGTCGCCAAAATACTTTCTACACAAGTTGTTCAACTCTTCCTCCAAATTTTGACACAAAGAAAAATGCCCCTCAAACCAATTAGATTTTGAGAACTTATGCAGCAAAGCAGGTTATCTAATTATGTTAGGCCTTTTCATATAGGAATATCTTACCCACCTAGCAACAACCACAAAGTTTATACTTGTATGGCTATACCTCACCTATTCTGAGTCTACAAAGATATTTGCAACTATCTAAGCCTTTGAAATTCAAATCCAACCCCTTTTCCCCCTTCCTGTGGCCAGTTTTCTGATTTTATAGGGACTATTTAAAGTTCCATACTTCTATGCCTGATGCTACTGGCATCTTCATACCTAGAATCACAGTCTTTACAAAGAACCTTTGTGCTGTGAAATTGGCATGTTGTAAGTTGATTGCTATATTTGTAATATTTTCAGACCATTTTCAGTGTAGTCAGATTCACTTAGGCGCGTTTCTGGTTGCTAAGTGGCAAGCTTTGATGGACTGTTGTGTAAATCTTAGTGCTATAAGATTTGATCACTTTGAAATTTTTGGAACGGAGTGGAATGGATGCTGCCAAGCAAAGGTCATAGACCCTGATTGTATTTTATTTGCCACCCATATTTTTTCGTTGGTTGTTTTCACATCTCATGTACTTCTATAATAGGAAGAAAATCTGTTCTTTTTCAGCTAAATAATGTATATGGATATTTTAAATTAAGACTAATATTTTATCTTTATGAAGTCGTTGGCTTTGTGTCTGCCATGTTGTTTTGGCGTATCAGGACAAAAATGGATTTTCCTCTTGAATTACTGTTGGTGTATACACACAGTTTATATTTGGCAAAAGAAAAATGCCCTTAAACCAATTAGATTTTGAAAACAAAAATATTGCAGTATTGCACAAGGAGACTAATTTTTGATTCAAGCTGTTTTCATTAGAAACATTTTTTTTCTGCTTTCAGTGCCTCAAAAAGAGCAAGTTTTCAAGGAATTTTTCTTTCTGTTTTGAGAATTTGTACTTAAGAAGTTGTGAGAAGTCAGAAGTAGAAAAATGTTTTAAACTATTTGTTTATGACTTTATGTAGACTAATATGAAGTAAATATCAAACCACGGATATTTTCAAAGAAGTGCTAGATGATTGTCAAACCATCAGCCAGATCTGACCATCTTGGTGGTTCATCACACTCTACCTTAGAATCACCTTCCTGACTCATCACAATCTGGGGTTAAAAATAGACAAGTAACGGCGGTATGTACTTATGATACATTAGTCATACATTTTTATTCTTCAGCTTTTCTTAAAATCATCACTGTATTCAAATAGAGTGATGAACCCATTATTCCATTTTTTTTAAAATTAAAACAAAATATGACTGTGATTTTAAATGGAAGGTTCAGCATCAACTTGCATATGCTGATAGTCCTCCCTGTGATCAATAAATCTCAAATTACTCCATTTTCAAAACATTTTTTCTCTTATTTTCTCTAGTTTCTATTTTTCGTATGGATTCTGCAGAGATCATCTTAGGAGTCCCATTTCATTCATGCAAATCAAAATATTACAGAAAAAGGAAATAATGATCACTGTTGACATATATGCTCAAACAAAACTGGTGTGCTGCACTAGAGAATGTGTTCCTGTATCACCATCTGGTCAACAGTTGGGTTTACGTCTAGTCCTGGTATCTGAAAGATCATAGTGAATGGTAATTTTTGTCTTTTGAAGAAGCCTTATTTAGTTATTGGTATGAATTATTTTCACTTCAAATCTAATAACCAAAAGTAAGCAAAATCTATGGTGGACTGGCTTGGGATTTTTTTGGTCTGGTATAAAACTTTTTTTTGTTTTGCCCAGAATGGAAATTTATATCATTTGAGTATGTGTATCAAATTTTGCAAGATAATGAAACATGATTTGCTAGGTGATTAAAATGTCAGGTTTGTGTTTGTTTGTATTGACTATTACTGGTCTGAAACTTATAGTAGAGGCCTCAAAGTGACAGAAATAGAATTTGGAACACAATTTTCACAACTACTGCTGGGGCAGCGGATGAAACTATCTTTGGATAAAGCCTTGATTGTTGTGTTATTCACAGTTACTACTTTCACCCTCAAAGCGCAGGGTAGGAATGTATACAATACATTTATGTGTACTTGATGGAAGGTAATAGGCTCAAGGATAAATGTACAGGTATTGTCAGAAGATAATATTAATCTAATCATAGTGTATAAGTGGTAAACAGTGTAGAAAAACAGCACCAACAAAACAGTGGGATCATGAAGCATACCATATGTTCCATGATTTTTCTGCTCCAGAACTGGAAAGTTTGGTTGTTTTTTTTTAAAAACTAGTTGCCATTCCTCAGTGTGGTGCACAAGCTGTTGTGTTCAATTGCAGTTCCAAACTATATATATATATATCACCGTGGTGTGCATGGTAATGTTTTTTCCTTTCCCACATATCATCTGTTGCCAGTGGACCTCAAATTTTTATTTGATGAAATTAAAATGCTGTGGTGTCTCCAGTTTTGTATTTACACATTTTTAATGAATTGATTGGTATTGTAATACCAGTTCCCAGAAATATGGAAGGAGGAGGAAGAATGTTAAATGAGTTGAATTTGTAATGTCATTAGAAACTATGGCGTTACTTCCCTCATCTGCACTACTTATCACCAGGTCTTTTCAGGGTGCAATTGGCTAACTGGGACGGAGTGATTATCTCCATACCCCTTTGGATTGCAAGGGAGGTAATTTCTTTCACTCTGTAGCTTGACCTGGAGTCTCGTTGTATGGTTGCAATATTTGTCTTTGTTGTGGACTTCTTTTTCGCTTGCATATGTTGAATTAATGGGATCGGTGCAATGCCAAAGAGTGCAGACATATTACAGAAATTTCTTAATTCATGTTTGAAAAGACAAGGATAAAATAGGTTTTGTATTCTTAACTTATTGCAAACGGGATGGGGCTTTGGCATTTGTTGTTTCATGCTAAAGACATGATGCCAGCCTTTGTGAACACATATTTATCAAGGAATCCGAATCTGTGGCCATCATGACATCACTGCTGTGAGGATACCTTGTGCTCACAACATAATCAAAATATCATACACTGGGATGGTCACAACACATGACAGAACATCTTTGCACATGATTCAAATCATAGACATTAGAATCATGAAAAGTGTAAGGGTTGTATTTAGGGATCAAGAGTTCAGGACTTCTTAATCTGTATTATTTCTTCCAGCAACAGTGATATCTAAGCACAGGGCTTATGGGACTAACAATTTTCTTGAAATTTTTTCTCCTAGAATATTCTAGTCATTCTCATTGTCTCCTAGAAACATCTAAAATTTCAGACAATCATTATTTCTAAATTCTGTCCACCTCACTGCTTTTATTATTCCCCAAAATCATTCTTTTCACTGGAGGCTCCCACAAATTAATTAATGGAAAGGAAATGCGAATGATGGGCAGTGCCCATTCTCAGAACTGCTTTTCTGCGTGGGAAATCATTTCTTAGCCTCCCAAAAGTTTTTGAAAATCTTCTAGTAAACCGTCCAGAATCTCCTAGAAATGTTTGTTTTGTGAGTGCTCTAAGCCCTGAATCTAGCTAGTGACCTGAGCTGCATGGTGGAAATTGGCTGCAGTTTACATTAGTGATACTGATATTCAGTATTCTTTTTAACCCAATGATGTTCATTAAGTATTCTTTAATGACGTTACATGTTCCCCGTACACTGTTCAATAGTTTGAAAAGTTGATGCATTACTTTTGGGACGGATGGTGTGTATTGTGTGCTGTTTTTTGTTTTTTTTTAACATACAGAGTTTTATTTTCACAATTTTGAGATATTACAAATCTATTATGTCACAGAATGATAGCTGATGTAAATGTTGCAGGTTTCAGTGCATTTTGTATGCCTTATATCTATACATATACTGGTAATACTTAATGACATTATTCACTTTGTTTAGCAGCCAATCTTTGTGTGCAATAGTTAATGAGTCATATGCTTAAATCCAGTTTGCATCTTTACATTTTGATTAATCTGTTCTGTATTGCTAAAATAAATGTGCACAGCTACTGATCGCCAAGCAAGGACTTCACATTTTTTCTCTGCTTTTTTTTTCCCCTTGAGTGAGGTGTTATGGTGAAACATCATTCTTTTGATTTCCCGTGCCCATGCCTTTGTCAAATATGAAGATACCAGTTTCCCCAAATATCTGACATATCCTGGGTCTTCAAATTTTTTATAGGACTGAAGCAATCAAAACATAGTCCCAGATAATCTTAACATCTTATGACAAAAGGACATAACTTTGTGAAAATGTGAACAGAGATAATCGAGCAGTTCTGTATGAATATAGTGTTTACGTAGTTCTGTGCATTCAGTGTGTCGAGCAGCATTGCATTGTTTGAGTGACTACATTTCATATTAAAATACTTTCAGTTTCATCTTCGATCCTTCTTAACTGTGTTAAGAGAGGCAGGAAAAACAAATTTAGTCTTGCTTGAAAAGGTTATATAGTATTTGTTTATTTGGAAACTAAAGGCTTAGTGTAGGAGAAGCAGATTGCGTCCAGTCCAAACCTTGCCCAGTTTTCATAGTTATTATTTTCACAGGCTCTATACACATTTTAAATCAAGGAAATTTTCCCTGGGCTTAATACATAAGAAGTTTTGTGTTAGGTGGGAGACATTTTGACAATCTGTGTTCTCTTTGAAAAAAAAAAGGAGCATAAAATTAGATACTGTACCTATATTTTAAGATGATAGAACTGAATTTGCCAGATGTGAATTTTTGGTTGATGTGAGCTTGTACTGAAGCTTGTAAACGAAATCAACTGCCCCACCCAGACTTTCACTTAAAGTGAACTGTGAATCACAGGTTTCAGGCCAAAGGTTCATTTCAAGCGGGCTGCACTGTATATCTCATTGTTTAAGAGACTTTTCTGTGCACCTTACATTGTTGCAGTAAGATTTATTACCGTAATCACAAAACCCATCCTGAGCTCACAATGTCATTGCCTATGAGTCTTACAAAACCTAATTATATCACATTGTGAATGGTTTGGAAGATGGGAGGGGGTGGTGATGGTAGAGTTAGTCAACCTGACCTTTCACATACCACTCACACACAGAACACGTGTTTTTCAGAAAGAGTTGCTCCACACTGTTATATAACAAAGTTACGTGATGTACAACCCTGAAAAAAGGTTAATGTGAATTTGGGTTGAAGTGAACACTTTTTGCCACTTCTTTGCTGTTCTGACTGTTCAGACTGTTCATTTTAAGCAGACTGCATTGTATTTTTCATTGTTTACTAGACTTTTCTGTGCACCAACCACTCTGATGTATAGTTCACAGAGGAATTAAAACATTCATACCAACACGCTATCACCCGTCCGCGGTGCACTGGCCAGAGAGTTTGGCCAATGGCTATGTGGCTAGAACGTATTTGACGTAAACTTATGGCAGCCACGCGCGCGGTGGGTGTAACAATTCAGACCGGCGTTATATCATGACAAATGTTTGAAAGACTGTTTTATTGGAATAATAGGGTATCATATGATTTAATATGGTCTGTAGGTAATGAATTTTCCTTTAAGTACAAGTTACCAAGATTTCTGAATTTTGTTTTTGTATTTCAAGTGGAATCGTGAAACGACCAGACACTTGCAGTGGAAATAAAATAGGCTCGAACAGGGCTTGCAAGGGGTTCAAACAAAGTAATGCTGGAGATGGATCCAATAGTCTGCGGCCTTACCAGGAGAGATCAAGCTACAACTCAATATGCTGACAGCTAAGCATCTACACATTATGCTGCAAATTTTGAGAAAACAGTATTCCCGGGATTTCTCATAGCAGTGATTACATAACATGACTTTCTGAAAAGATGATGGTGTCTGTCGTACTAATATTGCATCATAATCCTAATGTTTTGGGCACATTTTTTTTCCTAAAAGAAACAGGAGATTTGCAATTTTGCGAAATCCACTTCCCTTGTGAACTTTTCGGTGAGAAAATGAGGCCATGAAAAATCTAAGACTGCTTGCAAAAATCGTTACAATACATCCGTGAGTTTCCGAGAACAACGCAGGAGATTATGTGCATGATTTGTGAATTAACTCTAGTGGCAAGTGTGAAAATAAAGTGGTGGATTTGGCGGTGGTGGTAGTAGCAGTAATGGCGATGATGATGGCGTGGGTATAATGGACGTGGTCGCATGTTAATGATGGTGTGACAGTTGTGGTAGTAGTGATGATAGCAGTAGTCGGTTGTAACGGTTCTGATAATGATGTGGTGGCTGTTGTAACGATGATGGCAGGAGTAATGGTGATAATGGTGGTGATGTGGATGGTAGTAGTAGCAGTGATGATTAATGATAGTGTGCTTGCTGTGGTGTGGTATAGTCGGCAAGAGCAGAGGTCAAGAGGACAAAAACAAAACATCAGATGGATATAATAGAAATCAACACGTCACAGGAACGGTAGTCACACTTTATTATCTTCTGATGCAATATCGGATTCAAGTGTGCCGTAAAGTCTACCAAACAATGCAGAAATTACTTTTAAATCTCAGTTAAAATTAATCTGGAATAAAAATGCCGCGGTTGGTCAAGTACCAAAATCAGCGCGCTCCAATTACTAAACTCAGCCTGCCCTCACCGCGGTTATGGCGATTTGTATGTAAATAAAGGGCAGAGGATTTCCCAAACCAGGTTTGGGCTTCAGCATCGAAAAGGTCTGAAAAAATGCATGACTGAAAAATTTCAGGGAGAACAAGTTTGCAGAATGCACGCCTTGAAATGTCAGTAAGGCGAAGAGTGCAGGTCACCTTTGTAAACACCACTAGTGAGAGTCTCAGACGAATTATGTTGCATGATTTAGAGTTGTCTCGTACAACATTAAAATTAAAGATGGACACGCACGTCAAAAATAATGTTCTGTTTTCCAGTACTTTGTCCCTCTGAAAGTTATCTATGGTGCCCACCGAGCCACTTTCTCGAGGAGAGGACATTGTTCTGTTACCATGCGCGTGCGAACTAAGGAGAGCTAGAGTGACCGGGATTTGCTCTTGCGTCTAGAGTTATTCCCCTTCCCCAAACAGCAGCAGCTTGTGACAAAAATGATGACGTCACTGAAGTTCCAGCAGCTACAGACACCTTTAATATCTGACAATGTTAAGGTTCTGGTCATCCAAGTTCAAAAGTAAAGTTTGACCTTGTAAGCCAGGTAAAATATTCTGTATGTATTTTTATTGCCTCAGCATGATTTCGTTTGACACAGCTGAAATTTAAAAGAGCACTGGCTAAACAGCTTGGTCGTGCGGTTAGAGAGTGTTTGACGTAAGCTTATGGCCGCTACGCGCGCCGTGGGTATAAGAATTCTGACTTTGCCTATTGTGTTGTTGTGGACAGGCAAAGATAGATGTTTACAGAGACTTAAAGACTGTTTTATCGGGATAATAGGGTATCACATGAATTAATATGATCTGTATGACGATTCAGCTTTCTTTTAAACATAAACTCAGTGATCTTGACATTGATGCCAATCTTGACATTGATGACAGGGTGCTTATGTGTAATTGGTTTCAGACCAAAATGGAAATCAAACCATGGTGGATTGATGGCGTCTAGTTTTCATACGAAGCGAAGCGCATTGCTTGATATCCAGCTACATAAAAAACTATCTCTTGGGCCGATCAGCCAGCACCATATGTACTTGGAGGTCTTTACAATCACAGATATGCACAGTCTGGATAGTCTTTAGCAGCCGTGACCTGGCTCCACGACAATGACGGTGACCAAAGAATGTTACATTGCCATGCTCAAGCAGTTCTGAATAGCATTAGAGGACAGCGCTATTTTCATCGTGACTGCCAATGGTTTCAGCAGGTTGAGGCTATACCTCACATTGCAAATGTCACTCTTGCATGGTTGAAGGACAATTCTGGACAGCGTCTCATCAGCAGACTTTCGGGCATTGAGTTGGTGTCCCATTTATCTGATTTCAACTCTCTTATTTCTCCCCACCCCCCGAGCTACATAAAGATAGTCTTTATTAGCTTCAGAAAGCACCAAGACCCGCAGCACAACACAGGGAATGAGATCCACAACATTGCTTTTCAAATATATCAGCTTGTTTTTCTGAACTTTGAAACGAGGGTAGGAGGAAGTAACATAGACTAACTTTCCTTACGAAGGCACATGGCAGTCTTTTGTTTTTGTATGATGATCGTGCGCAGAATATTCATATGACCCTCCGCATTTTCATCTTTGTCCAGGGTGTTTATCTTTAGTGCGTTTCGGCGCGTTTGGTAACCTATTAGTGCCTACTACTCTTGGTCTCTCTCGCTACATCATCAGAACCAGTAGACTTGTTAGCTGTCTAGAACTAAACCTTGTAAAGATCTCACTCTAATATGTTGATCTCATTTGTAGAACAGGGAGCCAGTCCTTATTCAGCCGTCTTATTTCTACACAACTGTTATTTAACATTTTCATTTTCAGTATTTTTTTAAAATGGCTGACAGCGATTATAAATCGTACCCAGTTCTGTGCATGCCCATTAAGAGATTAAAAAGACTACATAAAGTGTGAAAAAGTTATATGAGTGATAATAATGATAGTACAGTAATTATGCTAGTTTATGTATTGTGTAACGAAAGCTTTATAATAATGGAGCTGAGGACGATATGAAAGGTACAGGCAGTACTCACAAGTAATAGGAGGTGATCTGTTACGCTACCCTTTGACTAGCTGAAAGCGCTCAATGGACTGGTCCAATGGTATTGAATGACAAGATATTTGTAATCGTTACAACATCACAGCAGGACTGAAACTGTGAGATAAAATTTGGTTGCAACAATCATTTAGGATACCTATATGACCAAATACAATTAAATAAATGAAATAAACAAATAAAGGATGAAATATCGAATAAAAAAGGTAAATGAGATTCTTGCTATCTTCCTGCATTCTGGGACACAGGTTCATCATTGCCTTATTTTTTTAATTTTTGCTTATGAAATATGGTTTCAATTATACAGTTATTTAAGTATTTATGTGATCTATATTTTCCTTAACAATATCTCAGATTCAAAAACTTGGAAAACATTATTGTTCTTACCATATTTAGCTTTGCTGATACACATCTTGGCAATCAGTATAATATCATTGGTACGAGGGGTTTCCCAAACAGAATGAGATTTTCCGATTTTCCACGCACCAAAAAGCATTATTCAAATGAACGTCATGTTATGATAAATTCGTCAATTCCCATATCGTTCAAGTCTAACATCAATGAAATCGACAGAAAAATAAGAAAGTTACGGACCCTCAAAGTTAATCACCAGCGGACACTGCATAGAATTATGAATAAAAAACTCATCTACAACAGCTGATATTCGATCGTACATCAAGGTTTGTACAGCTATTGGAAAGGGGGCACAGGAAATTTATGAAACTTTACAGTGTGATGGAATATGACATTCGGTTTCAAGACCCACCGTTTTTCGCTGGGTGAATCATTTCAGGAGCGGACAATCGGAAATTTCCGAAAACAGGGGTAAAGGGACCCCGCGACGAATTGCCACTGATACTCAGATCAATGCTGTGAAGGCCATAATCGACGAAGACAATCGAGTTACTAATGAGGTGATAGCTGAAAGAGTGGGGATCAGTTCGTCATCGGTCATACAAGGGGATTAGTTCTTCAAAGGCTATGTAAAACAAATCAACATATCAACAGTGACTTTTACACCAAAAACATTCTTGCTAAGCTGATTAGTCTAGCCACTTTGAAATAAATCGCCCCAGGACTGGAACCAGAGGAATAAAAATTCTTCATGATAATGCCCCTTCCCCCAAATCTCAGAAGACACAAGCTTTCTTAAGGGGTTCAGCTACAGGAATTTCCAAATTCCATAGTTTTAAATTTGTTTGCATGGAACTTTTTGATAACATTGGGTATGATGAGAAATGAAGATTTTTAGGCCTCATCTCTTTAAAAAAATTTGGTTGCCATGGAAACGGCGGCCATATTGAAAAATAACCATATATCAAATGGTTCAAAATTTCCAAAGATATGAAAAATTTTGGTGAAATAATAGTGGATACTACATATTTAGATGTAACTCTAGGTAATAAGGTAGTTTATTTAAAGTTTTCCCTTAACACAATCCATTTTCAGGAGTTTGAAATTTTGATAGTTAAAAATATAACATTTTTGCGCACAAAAATACATTAAACCTTCATAGGAATAAAATGATACTTAATTTAGAAGTATAAACTACCTTATTACTATAAGTATCATAGCTTATATTCCATGCCAAATTTCAAGGCTGTAGAGGCAATAGTATATTGAGATTTTGAAATTCTAATGTCTTCAGTGATGTAAAGATGCACATTTCAAGAAAATCACCAATAAAATTGTATTTATGTATTTATACTTAACAGCATCACATTTAGACATTTTCCATGTAGTTTTGCAGCTTATAGATGTAAAAAATCGATTCTCAGATAATTCAAATAGTTTAAAACGATGAGACCTAAAGTTCAATATTTTCAAACCAAATCAACTATTTTGTCTCCCGCTGAACCCCTTAAAGGGAAATAATCTCCAAGTTCTAGAACACCCTCCCGACTCGCCTGACCTTTCGCCCTGTGACTTTTTTCTGTTTCCCCGTCTGAAAAAAGAACTTGCTGGGAGAAAATTTCAAACCAGATCGGCCCTTGGATCAGCTATCTATCAGTGTCTAAAGGGTATTCCCGAAGAAGACTACAAAACGGCTCTTGTGAGCCGATTTGCTCAGGGACCTCAATTCAGCTCGGGGAGTCACAGGCCTCCCATAGAAAATTCACAAAAAAACAAGGACAAGGGAAAAAGATGTACATATGGAACATGAACAGGAAGAACTAGACCTTCATCTTTATCAAATGGGGAAGGACAAAAAAGTAAGACCATCTGTTTTGTTGAATACTAAACTGAACTTTGTAGGAGGAAAACAACAATTTAGACTAGAAGAGTGGAAGACATTAACCTCTAACTCTAATGATGAAGTTTTGAATTTTATTAAAGGTGTTTGCGTAAACACCATAAAAGATGAGCCTGTAAGAAAGAAAAAGGAAATAAAATTTTCAGACAGGGAAAAAAATGGAAGTAAAAAAGGAAATACAAACGTTTCTTTCAAAAAGGATCATCACTGAAGTGCATAGCAATGAACTGGACTGTTCTGTCATATCTAATGTTTTCCTGAGACCAAAAGCAGACGGGTCAAAAAGAATGATCCTAAACTTGAAGGAATTTAACGAGAAATTAGAAAAGAATCACTCCAAAATGGATACTTTAACCACAGTTCTCAAACTTATTAGAAAGAACTGCTGGTGTGCAAAATTAGATTTAAAAGATGCTTATTTCTCTATAGCGATTCATCCAATTTCCAGGAAATTTTTTAGATCCTTCTTTGAAGGAGTTCTGTATGAATTCTGTGTTCTTCCTCAAGGCTATAAAGATGCTCCACGCATATATTTACCAAAATCACGAAAGTGCCTTTATCTTATTTAAGATCTTTGGGACTCTTGAATGTGGGGTATTTAGATGAAATTTTCCTTCAAGGGTCTAGTGAAGA
This sequence comes from Ellobium chinense, assembly GCA_033807755.1. Lineage (NCBI taxonomy): Eukaryota > Metazoa > Mollusca > Gastropoda > Ellobiida > Ellobiidae > Ellobium > Ellobium chinense. Next base: position 319,905 of record JAWQUT010000082.1, on the reverse strand, counting down.
TGATTGTCGGGTAAACGTATTGGAAACAATCATAGTACTTGATAATTTGCGATTCACTATTAATGTTGAGAAGTCTGTTCTCCACCCCTGCCAAAATCTTGAATACCTGGGTTTTATTTTGGATACAGTTTACATGACTGTAAGGGACAGTGAAGAAAACAATTAACGGTGTGGATGCATGTCAAGAAATCTTAAGGAAATTTACTGTCACAATTAGAGAGCTGGCAAAAATCATTGGGAAACTGGTTGCAGTAGAAGCTGGAAATGAATTTGCATTCGTTTTTATCAAGCAAATGGAAATCTTCAAGAACAAGATGTTAAAATTACACAAAGGAAATGATGAAGGAAACATTAATTTGGACCAGACAGTCATTGATGACATTCATTGGTGGATAAATAACATATTATACCCTAAACCTATTCAGCTTAAACCTTTCACAAAAGAAATTACAACGGATGCCAGTTCAACTGGTTGGGGTGTGAGTTTTCAATGACAAACGTCCAAAGGAGCATGGAACAGTGAGGAAAAAGAACAACATATAAATTGTTTGGAACTGTTAACTGTGAAGCTACGACTCCTTTGCTTTTGCAATGACATGACAAATGAACACACCCACATCCTCACGGATAATTCCACAGCAGTAACATGCATATAAGATGGGTAGTTGCAAACAATCACCGAACAACATTACCAGAGAGATCTGGATATGGGCAATGAATAGGCAGCTGTTTATTACAGCTTCTCACATTCTAGGAATTAATAATGTAATAGCAGATAAAGAGTCTAGGGACCTATCATTTAAAGAAACGGGGTGGAAACTCTGCCCTTCAGTGTTCAAAAAAGTTGAAAGAAGTTTTGGACCCTTCGAAGTGGATATGTTTGCTTCCAGACTCAATGATCAAATGTTTCCATACTTTTCATGGAAACCAGACCCAGATGCCATGTTCATTAATGTTTTTCATATTTCATGGAAAGATTTATGTGGAAACTGTTTTCCTCCCTTTAACTTGGTGGGAAGTGTACTAAACAAAGTGGAAAAAGACAGAGCAAGAATGTGCTTAATTGTACCGCAGTGGACATCCCAGGCATGATTTGCCAAACTCATGAATCTTCTGGTAGACTTTCCCATCATTCTGCCATGGAAAAACAATCTTCTTCAACATCCAGCAGATCTAACGAGAACATATCCTTTGGGAAGGAAACTCAGACTTCTGGCATGCAAAGTATCAGAGAGAGTTTTGGAAAATTTGGACTTTCAGAAAACACTGTCCACATCATATTGTCATCTTGGAGAGAAGGCACAGTCAAACAGTACAGTACCTATATTACACAATGGATCTCATTTTGTCATCAAGGGAAAAGTAATCCATTTGATGCGAGCATAAAATCAGTTTTGGATTTCTTAACAATCCTGTTCAACAAGGGTCTAAGCTACAGTGCTGTTCAACAAGGGTCTAAGCTACAGTGCTATAAATTGTGCCAGAAGTGCTGTTATGTCTGTAAATATCTTGAATATGAATGAAAATGACAAAATTGTCAAGCGATTCATGAAAGGAGTGTTCAATAAAAGGCCCTCTCTTCCGAAATATTCCGTCACATGGAATCCAGAAATGACCCTCAATTTCTTAAAACATTGGGATCCGCCAAATACATTGTCGCTGAAACAGCTCACCTTGAAGGTAGCTTTTTTGCTATTACTGTACTTCTATCAGAGAGAAGGGGAAATACAATTGTACATTTACATGTTGAAAACATTATTTTTTTCCCTTCGGAAGTTCGCATATCAATTGGAGACTACAAAAACATCGAAACTGAATAGGCATATTCCAGAAATTGTTTTCCCTTCATTCACCGAGGACGACAGCCTGTGTATTGTAAAATACCTCAGAGATTATTTAGACAGAACTCGGCTGTTTCGAAAGAACCAAGGGCAACTACTTTTAAGTTACCAACACTCTCATAAACCCATAACCCATTACCAGGGACACCTTGAGTAGATGGGTAAGGGAAGTGATGAGCCAGTCAGGAATAGATCTGAATCGTTTCTAACCTCACTCTTTACGAAGTGCAGCTACTAGCCTGGCGGCTTCAAGGAATGTTTCCATTGGAACCATCATGGCATCTGTTGGATGGAGAAGCAATTCAACGTTTGCAACTTTCTACAACAAGCCGATTGACAAGAACACGGGGAAGTCGTGCTCGACAATCTTATCCCCAAAATAAGCTACTATGCCTGTCATTTAAGTAATGACTGTGGAATGATGCACAAAGATTCCATGGCCATTCTTTAAATCTCTCGTTTTTTTCCCGGAATACGGAATGTGACGAAGTGAAACGGACAATTAACTATGCTGGCTGCAGTTTAATTGTTGTTTTACTGAGTTACATGAAGTATGAAGGGAGAAAACGCCCACCCTTCCCTGAAACCCTTTCTCCACTTGGGGTTATGGCCATGTTCATGTTAAAGTTGACCGGTTCGCGCAGGCGCGCTATCTCTCTCGTTTTCTCCCTTCATACTTCATGTAACTCAGTAAAACAACAATTAAACTGCAGCCAGGATAGTTTAATTTTCCGTTATGGTATATAATGTAATTTGACACATACTGCCAGAAGCTTTTCAAAGCATTGCAGTGGAAAAATACATGCTCCATAAAATCAGGTTCCTTGTATATTTTACTTTTATTGGAATTTTTGATGCCCATTTTCTGTAACAATATGGTGGGGTGGATACCGTGTAAAATTTTAAAATGAAGAAGTCTCAGAGCACTGAAAGCCAGCGGAACATGTGGCATAACATCTAGTCTATATCATATTTCCTTTTCCAAAATGCAACACCAGAGCCCGAGATTTTTTTTATCTTAACAATTATATTTCTCATTGTCTGACTGTCTAGAGAAAGGACTAGTTTTGCATTCTCTGAAGTCTCACTGGCTGTTTGTAAAGTGGGTATATTCTCAGTGAGTAGTTTTGTCTTTTGGTCTGTTGTGATGGCATTATACACTGTCAAATTGTAATCCTGGGTATCGGCCCGTTTTCCGTCTTATTTCTTCAAGGGTTTGAAAGTTATTCTCATCAGACATATGCTTTATTCCAGATTCAATCCATTTACTTATAAAAAGTGGTTTACTCTTGTATATGATATTCCGATTATTAAAGATTGGTTCTTCACCTGTTGGTCTCCCTGGATCCACTTCACTTCCATTCACTTTGCCACTCAAAACCAACCAAGTATCTGCAACTGATCTCCAGGAGTGACTTGCCGGTACGTGCTTAGATTGTTTGTTGTTTTTTTTTAAATTACCTCTAAATGCTTAACTTTTTTTTTTCTTTTGAAAGTAAGTTAGTCAAAGGCTCCTACTTCACAACTAACCGCAATATTCACGGCAGCTAAGAGATCAGTGACTTCAATCTAGGTCACTAGTGCAGATCTGGTCTGGTTTAAATCTAAATGAAAGCGCACAAATTGAGCACAAAACTCCAATAAAAGAAAGGCTAACTTCCGATCTTTTTGCACTTATTTGAAACTGAATGAACGATAGATAGGTTAACAAAGATCTCTCCAGTCTATGAATCCTCATTTCTCTCCACATGACTACTGTGCACCTCTACTGGTTCATTCATTTATCCTTGTCCCCCACCCTTGTCCCACCAAAGCTCTCTCTCCATTCCCAATGTAAAACTGTTCTATCTACTGAACTCCACTGGACTAGTTCTTTCAGCAATAGCTACCAAGTTTTGTATCAGCACATCTCCCACTCTGCAGCTATGATGAACTGCTTATTTTGCTTAATCTGCAATGGAATTTGCTTCTCTTCCCTCACCCCTTTTCACACTGACCATTACCTCTTTCCAGTGAAGCAACAATCTAAAAACAGCACAATCAGTGTGTTGTGTTGTGAACTTCTTCTCTCCTCCCCNAACTTCTTCTCCCCCCTCCCCACAACCACATACATACACTTACTGCAGCTCAGTACCTCATAAATTTTCTGGATTCCCCTTCACCCCATTTCCCTTGTACCCTCTCCACCAACTCCCCCCTCCCTTCCAACTGTATACAGACATACACAAATACACACCCACACATGCAGAAGCTGCAGGCTACTGATGTAACTTGGTCCAAATAAGAAAACTCACGATGCATTCTGACCAGTTTATTCAATCAGCAACCATGCTTTAGAATTTTCTTATGTGCTTGCTTGTCACCCCACATCACAGCTGGTTCCACCTTCCAACACTTTTCACTACTATTTTTAAATGATAGAAGGGTCATGATCATTTCCAGATGTTGGAAGATATCAAATTTTAATAATAGGGGCTTATAATTTTACCTTCTCTTAGGGACTACAGAACATGAAATGAGTAAATTAACCCAACTATGACACTGGAAAATGTCTAAAATGGACTTTTAATAATATTCTCAGTGCTGGTTATGTTTTTTTGTGAATGTTTAGCATATCTTTTGCATTTTTTTTTGCACTGTCACACGGTAATTTGTACCCATACCTTTGCTTTATAAGGACTGTTTTGGCAAGACATGCAACACACCTGCAGCTTCAGAAACTCAAAGTGTGGAAGAAACAACATGAGGTTGTATGAACCTGCTCCACTTAAAGGCAAGATTTCTTTTTAATTAATTTATTGAATTTGATAATGTCATTTAAATCTCTCAGGCTTGTCAGTGAGTGAACCAGTGCTTGTAATATTGTACCCAGCACTGTAGAATGTCCTGACCAAAAGTCTGCAAGTCCATTAAAATATTATTCATAAAGAGAGATGTTGCCCGTTCCAACTCAGTTTTAAACTTTTAACAGATACATTGCCGGGTGACCGGATAATGCAGGTAGCCAATCATGTGATGAATACTTCCTTTGTTAAAACGTATAAAATTTAACACCCCATTTGAAATAGACATTTCATTTATTCACATCAAGAATGTTTGCGTTTACGAAATCCTCAAGAAGTTGTAAATTAGGTTCGCAAAAGAGCAGATCCAAATATTTTTGATAAGTGCAATGTTGTTTTAGCTACTGACAGATACTGACACATTAGATCCCTGCTATTTCTCTCTTCCACTACAGGCGAAAACACCAGCTCTGATCAGTGTTTGACAGCCTAAAAGAGCTAGCCACTGCTCTCGAGGAAAGTCTTATGAATGTGGTCATAGATAATTAATGCGTTGATTTAACAAACACAACAGACGCCCTGACTTTGTTCCAAGCCACAACGCGGCAGATAAGGAGGAGCCGCATAAAAATATACAGAAGTGCACATTACAGCGGTCTTGTCCTGAAGTTAAGACAAGCTATAATAACCATAGAGATATAATATAGACTAGAGGAAGTACGCTATGCACAAAAAAGTGTCCTTTTTGAACGCACGACGCCATATTGTTAAGCCCCCCCCCTGACTGTGGCAATTCCCAGTGCCACGCCATAAAATATAAGATGAATTTTTAAAAAAATATTGAACTTAGTCGCTTCTTTCTTTCTGTCTTTCTTTTTTTTTTCGGGGGTAAAAGGGGGGGGGGGGGGGGGTCAGATATTCTCAATTATTATTTCATTTGTACATTCTTCATTTGTTGATCATCACCACAACCTTTCAAACATTTCATTAAAAAGGTAAGAACAAAAGAAAACAGACATACACGAACAGGGGCACACCAAAGAATGGTAGCCCAACCCGTCATTAAGAAGTAACAGGACATGACAAAAAGAAAAGGGTTTAAATGTTTAAAAAGAAACATGAATGAAGACAAGAAAAGTAAAAAAAAAAAAAAAGGTAACCCTAACGCGAAACAAATTGCCACACATGTAAAACTTTGCTGAAGACGATAACACTGACAGTGTGAAAGGAAGCAATAACAATAAAAGTGATATTTCGAAGCAAACGATTTTTTCTTCTTGTAATCGTTTGAATGCATAACAAGTCCGACAGTGATAACTCTATAAACATATCTTTCTCACTTAAACCTATTCTATGTTGAATAGATACAGGCAAACACATTACAATATCGTTTTATTCCTTGCATGTTTTAAAGAAAAAATAATTTAAAATGTCACCATTTGTAATCCACACAATGAATACCTATGGTGTTGCGATAGAAAAGACGTATTTGTTTTCATCGCCGATAAATTAATAGTAAGAATAACTAACAGAATTACAACTTGCATTTCATGCTTCACACACAAAATATAGCTTTACAGTGCATGTGTCTACTTACAAGCAACTGTCTTAATACGTTCGGTTGATCCACATATAGCGTAAAGGGTAACAAAATCTATCGTTTTACTCGCCACTGAACAAGACGAGTTTGTTTAACTTCATTCGTTTTCCACTTTTCTCACTCAAGAGAGCACGCGGGTGGTGCATTCGGCCTGCTTTGTGATGTCTCATTCGCAAATAGAATTTGATGATGAGGCGTATAAGCTGGGTGAGGTGATTGTCCTCAACGCTTATTTCATGCTCATGTAAGGCTAGGAAATAATGCAGTGAGCTTGTTTTTTAAAGTTGACAGAATGGCAGTCTGGATCTTCAAATCGATGTACTTTATATGTGGAAGGCTTTGCATTAAGCATGGGCTAGGCATTATAGCTCGGAATGCTTTTTCCGTCACCATTAAAACTTGTATAACGCCTTCTGTCTCGCCGACGCAAAAAGCCAAACCGATGGTCAGTGGACGTTTCTGCAGTGGTAACCAGGGCACTGGCAAATTTTGAACACCTCAGTGTTCCCCGTATCCTTCTGCAAACAAACCCGGCAGTGTACACTAAACAAGACGACCTCCAGTCGGTGTCAGTAAAAGCCAAAGATGACTCCAACGTTTTGACTGCTGAACGAGTCTTCATCTTCTATGTTGAATGTCGTAACTTCTCCGGTAGGTGGCCTCTGGATCGGTAGCTAGACGTCTTGTGTGTCGTTGCAAGGGATGCAGTTTGCATTTCGGGATGCTTGAATCGAATTTTGCAGCAAGAGTGCTCTGAGGCTCGCCCTGAACTGCTCAGTACTTGGGTTGTTGTTCCACCCTCCCCTCAGTCGAATTTTCCCAAAGAATGTTTCCCAATGATCTTGTGAAAATGTGTAAGTCATGAAATATTTCAGCCTGGAAGCACTGCGCAGCTCCTGAGCAAGCTTAAGAGTCGCTGTAGCTGACACTATGAACCCAGTGATGGGTTGGCTTCTTTGTGTGGCCTAAAGGGGTTTTCCAGTGGAATTGGTTAGAGATGTGAGGTAATCCTTCACGCTTGCGAGGAATGGTAACCAACTTCCTTGGTTCCACACGGCCAATGGGGCTTTGTATCCTTTGGCGTACGGATTTTTTGAATTGAGAATGTCAAACAGACGATCAACGTTTATAATAAACTGGCAAGTTGCCTGGGATCCTTGAAAAGCCTCGAGATGATGATCATCTCTAAGGTGGTCAGTTGCGATGGCAACGGAGGAAGAGAGATTTTGCGCAGCTACGCTGACTTTCATTTTGATGTTTTGATACTCAATGTGTTTACCTCGCAGCTTGTTCGCCAAGTACAAACTGTCTCCACTCTGAAGTTTGAGTGCTGCAATGTACTTCCATTCTATGCGCTCGCCGGTCGCGGTCAAAATGGGCGATTTCTCTGCGAGCAGATTTCGAGTCAGCTTTAGCATATATGTGGGGGGTCGCAAATGAAATACACCCTTTCCTTCTTGAAAGATTCGTGAGGATGAAAGAAAGATGGGTCTGGAGCTGTCGCTGACAAATTGCATCCTAATTCTTTCGCTGCCTTGATGTTTGCCTTAAGTCCGTCTGCCACGATTGTTTTCACCAGCAGATTATGATCGGCAGCTGTCATGGTCGCATATTCAGTATGAACAGCGAGAGCGTCACCTTCAATATTTGGAGGAAACGCTGGGTAATGTTAGCGTTTCTTTCATTTTTTAAAAGAACATTGTCATTTTTGTTGCTGTTGTTAAAAGCAAAACAAAAACAACAGTCAAACTCACTCACTATGAATTTAGCCTTATCCATTCTTCTCAAGCGTTCCAGCAGAAAGGTTAAGTAAGATATTGAGCCTACAAGTCAAGGTGAATAAAGGGCCAAAACCATTTTGTTAGCACTATTCGCATTGCATGTGAGTCATATGAAGCTTCTGTATAGAACATATATTTTTGCATTTATTTTTTGTAACGCAGCACAGCAGTCTAACAGATTGTGAACAAAGTGTGCAAGCAACATACATTTTTCAGCGGTGTTCTTCTTGTCAGGTAGGGTTCTTTTTACGCCACCAATGAAAGAAAATGACAACGTACACCACATTGGTGTTATAATTATTTTTATGTAGGTCTAATATTCGGGGAATAAAAAGTGCATTTGCCTAAAGTAAAAATGATGCTTTAGTGAAAGAAAAAAAGTTCCCAAGACTACTCACCTGCGATATGATCCGTGAAGAAAAAAGCTATTGGGGCTTTCCAGTGTCCTGTCAGGCCGACTAGAATGAACACTAAGGCATTTGTGGCCACGGAGTCGCTAACTGGACTCCCACCGAAGTCAACATAATCAGTGAAGGAATGGGATGATAGGCACCAGGCAACCTCTTTTCTTAGGTGCATTTCATCTAACATTAGTGAGCACATATTGTCAGCTCCAGCACATTTTTGCGCAGCTTGTAACATCTCTACATACAACCGAATGTTTGGTTGGTTGTAAGTCCTGCCTACCCAATTTTGACAGCCACCCATTGACGGTCTTGACAGTGGGAATCGATGGAACTTTACATCCTCGTTTTTCTTTTCTTTATTGTTTGAACGTTTGACCTGCCGTTTCTTGCACCCAACACACAACTTCCCTTTATATTTCTCCATTTTTAGAGATAGTGTAAGCAGGATGACTAACAAGGAAATAAGGCATTTTCTAACTTCCGGAGGGGCTTAACAAGATGGCGTCATGCGTTCATAAAAGATCCACTTTTGGGTGGTGCACAAAGAGAGCGCACTTCCTCTAGGCCTAGTCTAGTCTATATTATATCTCTATGATAATAACAATCGGAGTCATAGCTGTGGAAGTGAGAGCAACAGCATTCGTCGATGCCCCCGCATACGATAAAAATTAAAATTGTAGAGGTGAAAGGGTGGAAAAGTTACAAAGTCAAAAACATGACACTCAGAAGCTGCCGAGAGAGTCTCGAATTTGATTCTGAGCCGAGCGAAATGATACACACTGGCAAGGCTTTGAAACTGTTTAGCAATCTTGTTGAACAAAATGATCATGAACTTGGTATGGTGCGGCCTCGTTTGAATATCAGAAAACCTTTCTTCTTCTACGAAAAACCTTCTGTTGTTTGGCTCTCCTCAACAGAGAGTTCAGAGACGTTTGGAATGAAATATGTCTGAAATATGCAGAAATAATAATGAATGGCAGAAGAAACACCCCACCTGGTAAATGACCCATAACTCCTTCAAATATAGTCAGATCAAGTTCAAATTTTGCATACATATACTTTAACACGTTTGCTAACTCATAAAAAATAACAAAAGTGTTGTTGGAGAGAGAGATACTGTTTATTGTCATACAACTTTTACCTCCCATTTTTCCAAATTTGCCCATCTTGGGCGTCAACGCAAGCACGTATTCGTCTTGGCATTGATCTTGTCAGCCTCATGACTGATTGCTGTGGCACACTGTTCCATTCTTGGGTCAGAGAAACACCAAGTTGACCAAGGTCATTTACGTCATTGCGATTTCGGGCTTGATACCCCAGCTCACACGAAAGGTGTTCATTTGGGTATAACTGAGTAAATATGCTGACTACAGTAGCAGGGCAAACCGCTGATGTCCAAGAAAGTCCAAAGAAGCACGTGCAATGTGTGCCCTGGCGTTGTCTAGATGAAAAGTGAAGAGATTTTGGTGGACGTTAAACATAGGTACCACTAAGCAGGGGCGTAGCGAGGGTGATGTTTTTGGTAATCTAGCACTTACATCTAACCAGCATTGGGGGGGGGGGNGGCAAGATATAGATACATTTATTTTTTGTTTGCTCATAATGTTTGTATTGTTTATAAATTTCTTTCCCACAGTCAGTCTTTATAAATTAGCTTACTGAGCATCCATACCACTTACATCAGACTGCTAACAAAGTCGGTACGAAGACTACAGAACTGACCTGAATAAGCCTCCCTCAGTTTCGATAAAGCAGAATGTTGTTTTCTCTTGACTGATACATGGCTTTCTTCGATTGCAAAACAAATACACCCGCAAATTCGCCTAAAACCGGCACTGCTGTCGGCAGAGGCGTAGCGCGACGGTCGAGAGCGGGCATTCAGGATTATTTTATACATGGGTTTTTGTTAGAGTTTTAAAGTAGATCTATTAGTCTATTAATATAAAAAACCAGAACATCGCAATATCTGTCACATTGCTCTGAAAATCTCATTTGCCTTTTGCCCTCAAATAAAAACTTAGGCCTGGGCCTACCTCTGTGTTTTATGTCGAGTCGCTGCTCAAATGACAATCCCTTTTCTTTCAGCTCTAAAATTTCAGAAACTGACACAGGCTCACTCCCAGTTGAGGAACACACCCCATCTCCTTGCCGTGCCATGATGAAATTTCACGGGATGCACGAGTGGCGGTTCAAAACTGAGGCTCGAAATAACTTCATCAAATAATAAACTATCGATACCAAGTCCT
>JAWQUT010000082.1:268284-286713 GCA_033807755.1 Ellobium chinense | reverse complement strand
GACAGACAGACAGACAGACAGACAGACAGACAGACAGACAGACAGACAGACAGACAGACAGACAGACAGACAGACAGACAGAGGGAGTGAGAGATTGCTTTTGATGAGTTATGGCTGACCAATTTATTTATTTAACAAGTTTCCATTTTCGTAACTGCCGTACAGGTAATTTCAAAGGCGGCAGCTCGAGAGGTGTTGAAAAAATATGATTTATCTGCTTTGACCTTTTCATGTACACTGAAAGACATGTTTTAATTACATCTATCTGCTCACATAGCTTTTTCGTCAGAGTGGCTTGCTTTGAATGGAGTCAGGAAACATTCTCCATGATAAAAAGCATTGCGGCATTAAACAGTTTTAACACTTTTAATCACAATAAAAGTTTTACTGACCATGCCAAAAGACACTAAACATGTACTAGCCCTTTTACCGCCTTTGCCACCACCTTTTCCACTCTTAGTACCACACCACATCACCACCATCACCACTGTTACTATTTCTTATTGCTAACTGCATTACAACTACTGCTACTCCACCTGCACTTACCTCTACTATTGCAACATGTACTTCTACTGCTGCAGCTGTTGCTACTGCTAGAGTCTACTACTAGTTCTGCTCCTGCTGCTTTATCAACGACAGCCACAACAGCATGCACTACTTTTACTTCTATGTGCTACATGCATTACCGCGGCGGCTGCTGCTGCTGCTGTTACTACCTCTTTTACCATAGCTGCTGTTGCTACAACACCAACATCTGTTACTGCAAGTTCTGCTGAATAGAAATAATCTTCTTTTCACAATCTCCCATCCCAAATTATTGTTCCTTAAATAAAAGAGGTAAATGTTGTAGTTCGAAGCTAATATCTGCACTCTTGCTGTAGATTTAAACGATTCAACTGCTCAGATTTCCTCTGACATTATCAAGAGGATCAACCCTGTCACTAAAGTAGGGTCGTATGCTTCAGGTTTACTATAGTGAGTGCCAAATGTTTGGTCAACGCTTTTCTGACTTTATTCGCTTCATAGGAAATAATAATAATAATAATAAAGCGGTTTTTAGTCTCATATCCAGGCTAATGCCCGCTCATGCGACTTCACACTATTATTACCCCAGCAGGCCTGATCACTCTAGTACTTTCTCGACTCCCTGGGGAGCATACAGTGCCGCTGGCATTTATAGGCGCTGATCACTAGCATTCTGACAATATCTTCCACTGCCTATAGCCAGGTACCCATTTTACAGACGGGTGGACTGAGGAAAATGTGAATGAAATGCTTTCCCAAGGCACTTACAACATGACCGTGGTCGGGAATCGAACTCAGGACCTTCAGATCCTGAGTCCAACGCCGTAACCATTAGGCCACGCTGCTCCACACGCTGAGCTCATTGCACCTCAACCATATCTAGCATACCGCTCTGATTCAGTTTGTCTTAACAAAGGCATATTTTTTACACACGCCTACCACCTATAGTTTCCGATTAGCTTTAATGAGTCTTTGTAGAAGTTCCGGAAGCACGCTGTCACGTAAAAATAGATTATTTACTCTGAGTGACGTGAGACTTTTACTCCTCATAAGAGCAATTTGCTTAAACGCAAAAATTGAAGATAGTGTTTACAATTTTATGAACAGTGAGCGAAAAGCACTTACTGATAGTAGGGTTCAGTGGCCACAGGGTAAGGTCTGCAGCCAATTTCTTACTGTGTTTACCGAATAGTAGGCAGTGAGTCGAAGTGTCCAATCTCGTGAAAGATATCTGAACACACTCTCTGTTTCTGTTTCACTCAAATATGGAAACAATGGTGCGCGTTACCAAATAAAGGCATTGGGACTGAGGAATATTTGCTATTTGTGTTTAATACCTAATATGGAAAACAATGAACAAATGACCAAAAAAGGTCAGTTATATTATAGTGTTAAACAGTTTTTGTACAAACGTTGTTTATTGTAGTTTCGAGCATTAGTAACATTGTTCTTCACAGCTACTCAATGCGCTTTGCAACCAGTTATCCCTTCGACAAACCCAAACACATCCGAACTACCATCTCAGCTTCGCGGGAAGCGTACAGGTACCGCAGCCTATAGCGCGCTCAAACACATACAATCTGACAAGTTCTCTTACTTTTTGTAGAAGTTTACCCTTTTGCAATTTGTTGAGGTGAGAAAGTGTAGATTTAAGTAAAGCACCCTTTCCCCGGTCAGGGTTGAGTTCAAACTTGAAATCTTTCGACCACAACAAGTGTTATGGAACTTATGCTAAGATTTTGTACAATGTATACTGTGGCTCGGTCTAGTGGGATTCACGAATTGTGCTATACAGTAAATTCCAATGTGGCTGCGCGGAAAAGTTACCTCATATCAATGTACAAAGCAAACATTTATTTGACTGTTGCGTTTAACCGAATTGTTTTACTGCGACAAGAGAGGCGTTACGCGTCATTTACTGTAGACATTCTGTTTAAATGGCACATGGCTATATATACAGAGATTTCTTAAAGAAATCCGAAACGGGTGGCGTGGGATAAACAAAATCCATGCTCAATCAAAGACAAATCAATTCGGAACGGCATGCTAAATATGTTTAGGATGCATTCACTGTGGCAGAAATTAAAAAAGAAAAACGTTGACCACCCATTTTGGCATTCATTATGATAAAATAGACCAGTGCATCTTGGTTTCAACTGTAACTGGAGATAGGCCTCTTAACTTAAAATCGGTGCCATTTGCGCACCATCACTCACCATTTTCGCATCTTTTCCCGGCATATCCTGGCCAACAATCGCACTGGTATTTTGTACCAATGTCCAGGCAGCGCCCATTCACACATGGGTTACTGGCGCAGGGGGATAAATCTAGACATGATGTAAACATTATCATCATTTAAAGGTAAATCAAATATGCTCTTGGTGTTTAGAAGAACAAATCACTATAATCTTGTCTGCATCACACATCGAGGAAGGCCATACCAGGGCTCAATATTTGGCTTAAACTTACAATAAAAAAGGAACACAAGGCATCTGTATATTGCCAAATTACCTGTCACTTAATGATGTAAAAATCGTCCACCCACACACTCTCGCACACATATTCTGCAACTCGCAGTATTAACCAGCATATACCCAAGCCTTCTGGGTGGATCTTAGCAGAAAATGGTCACTGTAGAGGCAAGAATGCCTGATTCTTGTCTTAGGCATAATTTTATACTGCTTCATTCCATTGGCAATATATACGATAGTGCGTTCACAAATAAATGAACAAGGTTTTTCTTTAATACATTTTTCCTAATAAATGGCGTTTCGAAATGGTATATAAGTCCCTAAACCATCCTGTCTTAACAGGAAATATTTTTGGCCTTTTTCTTCTCTCTTCGCAGTAAAAGTTTTCTTACTATAGCTTGTAAAGCTTGTATAGCTAGTACACTTTGGGCGAAAATTTTGACAATTTCCAGTGCATCAATCTCTATGAAATTTGGTATGCGACCTTATAACCAAAAAAAAAAAAAAAAGTTCATAACCTTTTTTTATCGAAGTCGTAAATCATCACGATCGCAAAATCCTATATTTGCGCTTAATATTAAAAACCACGACCTTTGATAGGGAGTTCAAGAAAATAGTATAATGTTTACAGTAAGCGATAAAATCGAACATATTTATACATGTAAAGGCATACCCATTCATTTTAGTAGAAAGATCCAGAAAGCTCGAAGTAATGAGACTGCCCATGTTCTGAATGCATTCAATTAAAACAAACCACAAAAATGGGAAATTTAGAAGAAAAAAAAGTAAATAGGTAAACATTATTTCAAGCAATATAATTTTAACCGCTATGCCATTACTTGTTACTTACGTCGCGACATCATTACACTGACATTATAATATAGATTGACAAAGCTAGAAATAGATATACGAATAATACGGTAACTTATACATACCACAGACTAGAAATGTATCAGACTGAACGTGAGGACAACATCAAGGTCTCTAAGCCGCCATTTTAAAAGCCTTGTGAAAACTGAAATTATTGCGTTTAGTAGATCTACTACCGGTAGGAAATTCCCGGAAACACGTTTCTTTTTTCTGTAGACAGAACCGTCTTTCACTCCGTTGCAATACTAAGCAGGTAGCGTCATTTCGTTTTCCTGAATAAGACTAAATACAGAATGAGTGAATTAACTATTTATATATTTTTATGAATTTTTTTTGTCTTTGCACAATCATAAATTCACAACTGTACACGAAAAAAGAAGTGACAAAAAAAAACACAACACATAGTGTAACAACACATTTACATCTGCACTGTTCACAAAGACGGTCTAACCCCGAGATTCATTGTGAACTACTAACTACATTACATTCTGTCAATTTACGCCTTTGCTTCAGAAAATACGGCGTACTTGCAGTAAGCGTGAATTTTGGTGCGCATTTGTGGTTCACCAGTGAACACGGAAGAACGCAACAATGAAATACTGTATACCTACTAATATTCGTATAGAGATGAACAAGGCTACAGGCTTTATATTTTACAGGTCGCAAATAGTGAAATTCGCTATCGAATGTTCTACGAATGACGGAGTGGTGATCTTTACAAGGCATAGCTTCAGACAGCTTATAGTGGTCTACTGGCTTTTTTGGATCAAACGCAAGAGGCAAAGAACTAAAGATAATAGGGTCCAAACGCACTGATACGTACCACATTTTAAATGGAGAGATAAAAAAGGTAGACTTTATCTGCGGATTAAATTAACTAGTTATTTGGAAACTTTTCTCCAGGAAATCAATATGCCCATGAACGTCTACTGTGTCGGTTATGTGTTTTTGCAGAATTTCACAATTTTTGGTAACTGGAAAGAAAACAAATTTACAGAGTGGACGACAGAGTTCTAACTTCTCGCATTACAGTAAGATCTTGAATAGAAAACTTTAAGAAAATAAAACAATGAGCCATTTCTCGTTGCTATATTTGCAACTTAAGCGGGAATTTATAATTATCTAAGATTTCACCCATCAACGAAATTGAAGGTGATGCAATCAGTCGGTTTTTTTTGTGTGTGTGTGTGCGTGTGTGTTTATATTTTTTCGAACCAAGTCAAGACATACGTATAAATCTTGACTAGATTCGACGATATTATAATCCCGATGTCAGTGTCATAATAGGATAAAATGGATGAAATGAGAATTTTGATTTCCTAATAACTCAACAGAAGGGTCAGGTTCCGTGTTTCTGTAAGAATAGTAAGATCTAGTTGTCTGACTCCGAGGACACATAGTCGTAAGTATGTATGAATAAAGTCAGTGACGTCACACCCGAGAACCGTTATCGATAATTTGGTGGAAGTGATCTAATGTTTACTTCTCTATCATGGCGTCTCATACATTAAATAGCAGACCCAAAACTTCCAGTCTGAAGACAACAAATACCACTGCCTACTGCTTTGAAAAACTTACCTTGACAACTGTCCGAGCTGTCGAACAAATTCCGCTGCTAAGTTCCTATGACAAAATGATGTCGATTTTCGGACTATCTTTGGACATTACTTCCTATCTGGTTGTCGCACTGTATTTACAATGTCGTTGCATTCCTTCAGTGTTTTTTAAGTAAATGCCTCTGAACGGGTTCTGGAATATCCATTTTGTGTTCGTTGCCTTTAAGCAGTTTCTACCAATACGCTTTTCTAAAATGTTTACATTTTGAAGTTTCATCGTGTGCACGTTTTGAGAGACTTACCTACTGTCGTTTATTATTTTATGACCAAAACTTTTAGTACAGACACAGCGACGGTGCAAATAAAATTTCCGTAAAGACAACTTGGTTCAGACGCTAACGCAAAATTTGGAAACAATCCATTTAGTAGGGAGAAAGATACTTTTTAAAAAAACCTTCTTCATCTTTTTGTGAACGCAGTATAGTGTATTTGGTTGACGAACATAGCAAGTTCAGAAGTGAAATTAAAGAGAATAAGGTTAAATTATGATAAAAAGATGAATGAAAGTATCATGAGTCATGACTAATATGAGACTTTGTAGGCTAACACTACACAGTAAATTATGCAGATTTGCAGTAAGCACATAACAGTCTTAGTTTGCCATTCGAGACAGTCAAAGAACACTGACAGCTGACAATGATACCCAAGAGCGCGCGCACACACCCACCTGCGCACATACACCCATGCCCCCGCCTCACACATACACCCTTAATGCGAAGCGCCATGCGTACTATCTCTACACTTAAACACTCTTTCAGATAAGTTGTCTACCGAATATCAAATGCTGGCATATAAGTCTGTCTTAAGTTTGTATCTGAGAATTAGGATATTTTCGCTTTGTTTGTTTCAATACAAATGCAGTTCCACAATGTAGGATCACCGATAGAAAACGCTCTTTCATCAAGAGATAGTTTGATGTGAGTGTTTCAAGCATACATGAAGACTGATATATATTTTCACTAGTTCGGATAGCCATTCTCCGGCTAGTCCACATAAACGTGTGAACATAAAACTTAAGATCTTTAAGTCTACCCTTTCCTTGTAGATAAACAGTGCAGTGACTTAAGAGTAGGCATACTATTTACTGATTGGTGTGATCGTATTAACAATCTTGCTGCTTTCGTTTGTGTTTTCTGAAGGCGATCTAGATTGCATAAGGATTCCAAGTAGCAACCAGTTAGAATAATCGAGTTCGCTACCAAAAAATGCAACCATTTAGAATAATCGAGTCTGCTGGTGAAAATTGCGCCGACAACCGACAAGTGTTTTGCTGTTTTTTCATCTGTCAAGTCTTGTATTTTACCAAATATTTCTTACATGGAAGTGAACATCTTGACAAGTCATAGAAACATGAGTTCGCACTGAAAGGTCAGAATCAAAGTCAGCACCCACATTTCTCACTGCTCAAGAGTCTCCCACATGAACTCTTGAGTCGTCCACATTCAAGTATTCTAAACAATAACAATTTCGTTGTTGTTTCTACCCAACCAAATAATTTCCGTTTTGGAATCATTAAGTGTTTTAGCTTGTCAAAACTCATCCACATGTTAATGTCATTAATGCCATTTGTCAGTTGTCTCTGTCGGTTCGTTTCGATTTTACAGAGAGATGTGGACTGATTATCGTCGGAATAGATGTGATATTCCATTCCATGGCTGATAATGATACCATTCAAAGGGGTGATGTAGAGAGTCAAGAGGACAGGCCCTAAAACGGACCTTTGTGGCACTCCATGTAGAAGTTATATGGGTTCTGAGGTGAATATGCCCAGTTGCAATGGTGATGATTATGTTAGAGTGACAGATGCTATATATAATATAATATAATATAATATAATATAATATAATATAATATAATATAATATAATATAATATAATATATCCATCTGGAGCCATTCCTCTGATTCCGAAACAATTCTCCTAGCGTGATATGAGCTGCTGCTGGTCGGTGGTGTCGAAAGCAACACTGAAGTCTTATTAAAATCAATGCAGATTTACTCACCAGAAGTGAGTAAAAAAATAAAAAAGATATATAAACTTA
This sequence comes from Ellobium chinense, assembly GCA_033807755.1. NCBI lineage: Eukaryota > Metazoa > Mollusca > Gastropoda > Ellobiida > Ellobiidae > Ellobium > Ellobium chinense. Next base: position 279,191 of record JAWQUT010000082.1, on the reverse strand, counting down.
GGAAAGAAAGAGTCAGTGCAGCTATAAAAACGTCTAAAGTAGCCAAGAAAATTAATGAATTTAAAAGGTGTAGAAAGCCGAAGTCTTCAAGAATGTTTTGGAACTCATTGCGAGAGGATAACTGCACAAAGGACGTATATATGAACATAAAATCAAAAGATGGCACAAACTGCAGGATAAAGAAGAGGCAATACGGGAGGTAAGAAACTATTGGTAAAAAAAATTAGCCAGGAAAAATTACTTTAGATAAAGAAGAAGTCAAACAAAGAGTTCAAGAACTAGAAAGTGGAGCAGGGGTCGACTGTAAAATTGACATGTAAATTCTGCACTAAAACAAAAATAATAGAAATGTTAAGTGACTTAAAATGCCACAAAAGTTCCGGAATAGATGGACTACCCAACTAATTCCTAAAAATATAATATTGAGGAAACTGTATGGCGGAAATCTTATCTGAATTGTTTCAGTTCTTTATAAACAGAGAGGAATTTCCAGGAGAATGGAAAAAGGGTCTTATTGTACTGATACCTAAAGGGGGCAAAAAATCTACCCTTGATAACTTTAGAGGCATCATCCTTTCATCTAATGTCTACAAGCTGATGGTTAAATTAATTGAACAGAATATTAGCGGATATCTAGAAGAAAATAATATTTTAGGAGAAACACAGGATGGATTTCGAAAAGATAGAAGAGTAGAGGACCAAATTTTTAACTTAACAAGTATAGCAGCAATAAACAAATCACAGAGAAAAAAGACGTATGTAGCGTTCTTAGATGCCTCTGATTGTTTTGACAGAATATGGAGAGACGGCCGTTTTTATCAGTTGTCACAGACTGGAATTTCAGGAAAAGCATGGCGCCTATTACGCAGTCTCTACAAACCCGTAGAAAACAAAATAATTTTCGACATGTCAGGTATTGGCAGGTGTAGCACTGAATTTTTTTTAACAGAAAGAGGGCCTCAGGCAGGGATGTCCGGGATTCCCTACTTTGTGTTCCATCCTACTCCATGATCTAACCAGCATGCTAGATAACGAAAAATTGGGGCATAAAAAGAAAAAATCGAATCATGTCATCACTACTCTTTGCAGACGACATAGCCTTGGTTGCAGATAGTAAAGAAGAATTAAAGCACATGTTAAAAATACAAATCAGTTTCCAAGGAAATGGGGCATTATTTTTAACGAGGAAAAATCAAAAGTGATGATATTATTTTGTCCAACGTACTAATAACGAAAAAATATGGAAGCTAGGTAGCTTGCATTTAAGGGAATGTCAGGACTATAAATACTTAGGCGTTTATGTTTCCCGATCTTTAAGTGCTACCTCCTATATTTCCTACCTTAAAGATTGTATCACTACGAAAATAGGAGCGATGAGAAAAATACTACTGGGGAAAAACAACATAAATCGTGTAGAATTTGGTACTACAATATGGAAACAAGTCATCAGGCCTGCTATACTACAAGCCAGCAGTGTATGGGGTAATATAAGTAAATCATCCATGGAAATTATCAAAACATTGCAGTACAAGTGTGCTAAAACTATCTTAAACTGTAAATTAAATGTCAACAAAAGTGTTATACTGAATGAATTGGAATGGGAAGACATTTCAATAACAGTAGAGAAGGAGGCCATTAAATACTTAGAAAGATTAAGGCAGCTGCCCAGTTCACGCCTCTGTAAATTTATGTATACGCAACTAGCGGATAATGCAAAAGATTCTCATTATTTTATGACAAATATTAGGAACATTCTAGTGAAACATGGCCTTGATTTTGTGCTTTACTCCTCTGAGACATGTGATATTTATACAATGTACTTAAACATTTTAAAGAATCCAAAAGAGAAATGTCAACTTCTTCTGAGATCTACATGCGTTTATGGACAGAAGCAAAATGTATGATTATGATAACTATAACTTTTTAGGAGTGCAGTTAAAATTTTTAGCTCGAACCGAATGCCTGGGATTGAATGCAGAACTAAAGAGAAAGAACATGTACGCATCTGACGAATGCAAGAAGTGTGATTCGGGAGCAAGAGAAACAATTAATCATCTTATGTTTGAATGTCCATTTTACGAAGATTTTAGGAACTTATTCTTTAAGGATCTATATGAAATATGTATTAAGCTCGGTAAAGATGGCATATTCGCGGAATTTTTACAGATGTGCAGTTTTAACAAATCACTATTCATTATAAGCTGTGACACTGTAGATCATTTTACTAAGAGTATCGACTTGTTATGTAAAAAATTTTTGAAACTATGTTTCACGAAAAGATTTCCTAACGCTTGATGCTCTTAATTAACACTATGTGCAAAGAATTATGTATTACGTTATAATTAAGTAATTTTACTTTATATTGGACGCACAGTCGAATAACCCCGTTTGGCTGTGCCCCCGTTGTAAAGGGGTCGTTTCCTTTAAGCAATTAAAAAAAAAAAATAAAAAATGCATCATTCTTCTTCTAGTTAATGTGACGAACAGCGACATTATGCACACAAGGCAACGCTATTTCAGTGCTGTGCATCTCACTAGCGATCAGCTGACTGCAGGGCTGTTGTAACGAGTAAAAAGTAAAGCCGCTACGAGTTCTCGTTACAGTTTTCGAGTAACAATTACTTACTCGTTACAAGCTTCATCTAAAGTAACGAAAAAGTACTCGTTAACGACTTTTTGTGTAACAAAAACAAAATAACTCTTCACTTTTTCGTTACTTTCGTGTGTGTGCGCGCGCGCGCGCGCGTGTGTGTGTGTGTGTGTGTGTGTGTGTGTGTGTGTGTGTGTGTGTGTGCCCGAATTGAATTTTCAGGGGGTACAAAAAAAATCAAAGCAATCCGATATCGGGCACAAGCTGTTTCGTCTGACCACGTGTACCTGTGAAAAACTAAACGGTCATAAAGATCATGGTGACCACGTAACGGTACCACTGATCCTCCGTTGTTCGCTGCGTAAACATCGTCACGTCATAATTTTGTAAATAATCGAGATAGGCGCAACCTGCGATCGCACTGGTAACCAGCGATTATTTTTCAACTGTGTTTTTGCTTGAAATTGAGATGAAAAGGAGCTAGTGGAGGGGCGTAATAATCTGACGCCGACCCCGATGGAGGAAGTTGGTGGGGGAAGGGGTGAAGGGGACAGATGCAGGGAGCAGACCTGAGATCATATTATGAGCTCAGACCGTGAACTTAGATCAGTTCACGTGAACTTGATCTGAGGTAAAGAGCAATTTTAGGTAAAGTGATCTAGATCCAAACTATATTAATTTTGGCTGTTTGAACTGAACTTGATCTGATCTGTAATTTTCTATTTTAGCGGAGCGAGTGAAAACAGAGCGGCTGTAAAGTGGTCCAAGCAATCTCTAAATCTCTCTGAAAACGATTTCTGACGAAAGCCAATATCGAAAGCAAATATTGGATGAAAATACCTATCTCGAGTGCTCATAAACAACTTAACAAGGAGGTGAATTTCAACAGGATATCTATTTGATTGTTTGTTTATTTGTTTGTCAGTAGTGGTCAAAATCTACTACGTCTTGCGCTACGAAGACTGTAGTCTTGACACTTGTAATCAACGTCTTCTTTTCACTAACTGATCAGTTTTAAATGGTCATTATAGTACTGTGATTCATAGCTTTCCTTCAAATTAAATGTTCACACGGTCATATTGGTACACGTTTGTTAACGGCTGTTACGGAAGTTGATAATGACGTGCTTTCAAATGCACATGTTTTATGTGTTCCTTCTAAAGCTGATGCATTTGATATCAACATATCTGTAATGCTTATATAAATGCTTACATACCTAAAGTTTTCTATGACCACTAACTGAGATTTCCCAGCGCCGCCCGGGAACGGCGAAAGGACGGGGGCAGACAAATTCATATTCTATCTACGCACTTACATATTCCTATTCCTACAGTAATAACATTGTGATCAGATGGGTAGGAGGGTTTTGGTAATGGAAACATCACAGATATAGTGGTAGGTCGGGCCATAAATCGGTCTTTTTCAAATTAATGCAAAATTCTGATGCCGTATTTTTGGAATTGTTGATAGAAACCTCTGACTTTTATATTTTGTGTGGTCAATCTAAAACATATAAGCGACTTATTCTCAAATTTGCTAAGCTTAATTCCATTTCTGTCAGTAGATTTTGAAATATTTTGCTAGCCAGACCGAAGTAAAATTCATTCCTGTTAGGGAAACAAAATAGGGACCAATGCTCTCAATTCACTGTTTCCTGTCATTTTTTTGTCATTAACTTTTAGTGCAAGACAGAATGAAGATACAAATTAAATGTTGAGTCTGTAGCAGTCGCACACTCATCCCAGTGGACAATTTGAAAAAAACGATAGACTGTCACTTCCTCTAAAAATCAGGTCTTTCCTGAAAAACACGATTTTTCTATGATAGTGTAGTACTTCATGGGCATGTTCTTCACACATGCTCATGGGTCCAGGGTAAATACTTTGGATAAAATTTGTAATGTTGCACTCTGTGACAGGAATGAGTCGGTGTTACAGGAATGAGCCAGTGTTACAGGAATGAATTATCACCGTTACAGGAATGAGTTAGCATGTAATGTAGCCTACAACCAACCAAAATCTATCATACACCACTTTACTCAAACTTACTGAATGTATTGATACTCAAAACATTAAAAAAAAAAAAACTTTAATTAACACTTAGCACCTATGATGAAAGCAAGATACAAAATCTTACACCGATAGCCCAATGAATTTTTTCTCAGATTTATATTTCCATAACGTCCATGACTGATGTCTGTAAACAAATTTCCCTTTAAAAAAGTACCAGTGGTGCATAGAAATATGCACTCTGACAATGTTTTACTAAAAACTGTTTTTGCCTTTGAACTCTTAAAAAAGAAAAAAAAAACTATGCACAGACACACAAAATCTCTGTATAGAACAGTCAAATCATAATCATATAAACAAATTTGCTTTCATGAGCATGTACATGTAAATGTACAATATTATGCTCGTGCACTGCTGCATCTAGATAGTGGTTCACACTGAGTGGTAAGAGCGGCATAAAGAGATTGGGTCTCCAAAAAATGGACAGGGGATTAGAATGTGTCGATACCCACATTAACTTAATATTTTGGCACAATGACTCTTTGCAACATGTATTTTTCCCTGAAGTTTGATTCCTCTGGAGATCCTGAACAGACTTTCATTTTCAAGACACTGATAAAGCAAATAGTTCTCAAATCCCCATGTAAGATTTTGGCCTTGGCAATGACATAACTTCTGCTTTGTATAGCCTTTCCAGAGTTTCCTTATCAAATCTACGGACTCCAGGAATGTAATAATGTGAAACTGAGATGAAAAACTAAATGCATGTCTGAACATCTACATGAGGCATTGAAAGGTTTGACGCCCATAAATAAAAATCCTTATGCACAGCCAATTCAAACACCAATCTCACTTTCATTTCAGTAGTATCAACATCCTTACCTTGAGAAAACACTGAGCCACAAGCAGGGAGACAATCTCCATCTGCTCGTACTTTTACGGCAAACAATTTTCCACCAAGATGACTGGAAATATCTTTTGGTACAAACTGCATAACCTCGATTCAATGCCAAGTCTGGTACCAATGACACTCCTTCCTGACCTATACAATTCTTTTAAACCAATCATTTGGTTGTCTCATTCATCAACAAGCTCTCCAAAGGAAGCACATTCTCAAAGGCGTCACAGATAAATTTCAAACACATATCAGAGCTCTGCGGATCGTCAAAATCGTCGTGACACTCAATACTTCTAACACTAACACCATTGTCATTTTCAATCTCATTTTCACTCACACGTTCACCAAGACTGTAATTCGATGGATTATTTTTATGAAATGAATGGTGAGCAAGCTTGTGACATTCAGAGCATAGTCTGTTTACATCACATTTACAACTTCACTCATTCCTGTTACACTCCCTCATTCCTGTTACAAAAGTAGTTTTTACAGGAATGAGTGTAACAGGAATGAGTCGGCAAACTTTAGGCGCGTGCCATCTTTAGGCTGTGCTTCTAAATTATTTTGGGAGCATTACGAGATTTCGGGATGCTTTTGACACATGTATAGGAAAAAATGATCTTTTGCATAGTGTAGGAGATTCAGGGTCTAACTACTCTAACAGGAATGAGTGCTATAGTTCAGTGTTCAGATTTACTCACCATTTTGATGGAAACCTTCCTGAATTACTCTCACTGGGAATCAACCAGTTTAACAAAGTTCACCCATGTTTATACAAATGGAGAATATTCTTAATTAAACATTCTTTTGGACTTCTTAAAGAAAAGAATTACAAGGAATTTATCCAAAAATATTTTCCATTACAGGAATGAGCCACCGCCAAGGGGACAATATTTGTACATATTTTACAAAATGTTCAAAAGAAATTTTTCCCCACAATGTACATTTTTTTTTTGTAGCAAATGGACATACTTTTAAAAACCATGAAACATTCCCACTTATCAGCTGTATTTATTTTGGAGTAATGCATTTTTGTCAATTTTCACTATGAGGGGACAACCAGTTTTTGAGACCTCCAGCACTCACCAAAATCCATAATTTCCAATCAAATGCACATAGACTAGTTAGTCCAATATGTCCAAATCACTAAACAAATGCCATATGAACCAATTCAGCATAAAATTTATATTGAACTTACTGTTACTGTCGATTTAACGGTCACAGAAGAGGTGGGACAGGAATTTTGCATATTTTTGAAAAAGGCCGATTAATATCACCATAATGCACAACACAGTAGATACGCTGGCCTGTGTGCATGTCCAAGCACATTACACCTGGGCCAGCCATTGAAAGAACGTGATCATTCGACACGGCTAGCGTTACCTGTCAAATGACGCAAGCGATAGAGTTCAGAGGTACGTTCTGGAAGAGATCATTTCTAATTATTTTTGCGTTCTTTGAATTTTTACTTCTGTGAATTTTGAGAAGAAGGGCGGAGAAAACCTTTACCAGACATTTCATGTCCCTACCGGGAATCGAACCCAAGGTCTCTTAGTTTGTAAGTCTGAACGTGCTACCACTCCACCACAGGGACGCTAACTTCACAGCAATTTTATTCTTAAACATCTACTGCCTAAAAAAGGTTCTCTAATTTCCACGTGCGAGCCTAGTATTCACCCGTGACCTTAACATACTTCCCGATGTGTGAACTAGTCTATTATGTGTCAGCTATTACTTCTAATTTTTTTTTCACTGTTGATGTAACACTACAGTAACATTCAGAGATTTCAAACTCTTGTTACTATAAATTTCAGAGAGTTTTTTTATTAGAACCGCCAAACTATATCGATTTCATTTAGTTTCACTCAACAACCGGCCAACTTTGCCATGGATTTTGATTTATAAATACTATTATGTGTCAGCTATTACTTTACAATTAAACCATATTGTTATTTGTGTAACAGCAACAGAGATTTACAATGTCGCTACTATAATCTGCAGGAAGTTGTATTAGATGGCATTACCGTGATCTTTGATTACATTGTCAAGGTGTTTGCCAGTTTGCCAATATAAAAACAAAATTAATGTAAAACAACATAGGAGTAATTAGAGGTAGTGCCACTAGTGCTAGTTAAATGGATGTATAAAGTTCAAATGTAGGACTGTAGTGAAGAGAGAGCCACTTACTTGGAGTAGTCCATTTGAGATGTACATCATGCTGGAGTAATGTCCAAACTGCATCTAAACCTTTTCTTTAATATGGGAGAATTAATTGTACAATATTTTATATGTATTAAACGTGTTTGTTTCAATTTGTTTTAGCTGATTCTGGCTTTGTTATAATTATGAAACCTGCCGGCTGTCGCCTGCTGCTTAGTGCTTATCCTTATGAAGTAATTTTCAATTCTGATGAACTGAACTGAGCTTCATCTGATCTTAACGAAAACCAAGGTGAAATGAGCCTATCTGAGGGGCATTTTTCCCTCAGTGAACTGATCTTGATCTGAACTCACTTTTTTGGTGAACTTGGACAGACGTAGGATAATAGGATCAGGCCTCACCTTCGCGCCACCCAGTTGNTGGGGACGGGTTGTGTCGTGTCGGGCCGCCCGCGGGATTAGAGAGGCGACCTTATCTGCGTTTAGTCGGGATGTGGTGGGGCAGGACTGAGTAGGATGTCTGTGGAATTTGAACACAGACACCAGACCGCAAAATGTTTGAAGTTTTAATCAATCATAATATTATGTGAGGATTGAAGAACGTTAATGTAACAGTCACGTGCAAGCCAGAATACGCCGGTGTCAGCCTTTATCTCTTCGCTTTACAATTTAATACAACTTACTTAATAAGAGGATACGGTAGACCGGTTGCAAATGCACTTGGCGTGCACTCATTACAGAGATGCCATCACCCCCGTTGCGTCACGAGTCATAAGCGAATCCGCCGTCCAGTGTCGTGAATCTCTCCACCAATCCCGTCAAACTAAGTGCGATATTGGCCTGATCGGCACATGCGAGTGGCGCCGAGCTGCATGTTTTATGATCACGTGCTATCTAAAGTCTGTTATAAAAGGGTCGATTTTTTGAGGAAAATGCTTTATGCTTAGTGAAACCATTCAAATTATTTAAATTTATACTTTATAAGTATACTTTGTAACTTGGGATCAAGGTTTATTTTTAAAGGTAAAGAAGGGAAAATTCAATGCATTAGGAGTGTATACTTAGTAAGGAGGAACGCGTAGCATATCGGTAGTTCATATCAAGATATTGCTGTGTTTATCTGATTAAAGATAAAGGAATGACTGAACAAAACAAGGAGAGAAGGTGGAAGGCAGGGAAGGAAGGAAAAAAAAGGAAGGAAGGAAGGCAGGCATATATGAGACAATATGACGTTGAGCTAACAGAGAAAGAGGGAAGGGACACTTAAATATATCGTTTCAAGCCACAGAAGATCAAAGTTACAAAATTACTAATTGATTACCCTTTCTGATTCTCTAATCCCAAGCCTAAAATCTCACAGATTTTTAATTTCACTGAAACAAAAAAACTCTAATGTATACAGGGGAAAAAGCTTCCAACACAATGCGTTTGATAAAGCGAGATTTACGGTTTCTGAGGTCGAATAAACGACGCACACTATTGAAGGATCATAAAGATGATACTGGAATAATAATAAAATACAAACAGGGTGGCTGAAAGTCACTGTACTAACAGACACACAGGATTGTATTTTGAAGATTGCTCTCTAAAAGTAAAACAGGCTGTGCACTACGTAAAATTGTTAAGTTCCTTGTGAAGAAGCAGATAAAAAGGTATTAAAATAAATGGTCATTGATACCAAAGCGAACAAAAATTGCTGTTTTGAGACCTCAACACAAATAAGTTAGATATTAATTTTATGACTTAACGGATATCAGTCAAAAGACAACCGTGATAACTTGTGTGAAACGTGCCAGCTGACTATTTTGCACGCTTGTTTCGTTTCTTGGATAAACAAGAAACTGAGACCTTAAAGTAACTAAATAGTAACTGAAAAGTAATTAGTTACTTTTCAAAGTAAAGTAATTGCAACTGTTACTTTGCTTTCAAAAAAGTAAAGTAATTGTAACAATTACTTATTTTTCAGAAAAGTAAAGTAACTGTAACAATTACTTTTAAAAGTAACTTTTAACAACCCTGGCTGGCTGAAATCTGTTGTTGGGATAATATTCTTTCGGATAACTACTATGTAATCTTAAGGACATAATTTTTCCAATAATTTTGGATATAAATTTCAATAGTAAAACAGATTATAGTTGATGAAATATTTAAGATCTAAATTTTTCGGTGTCAGAAAATGTGTCATCAACACCTTGTTAAGTGCACTTGATATTTCTGCATTTTCTAAACTTTAATTTGACTACGAATGTTAGCGATGGTGCCAGTTCATGAACATTTATTTTTCATCTTTGTTGAAACATGTCTACACTGCTACTTTCATTTGGTGCTAATTTTATCACATTCACAGTTTCTTCTTCTTTCGTTTTCTGGAATTCTGTCATAGATCTGTCACTAGAAGTATTCTTCCTATGAAGGACTTCAAATGGTTCAGCTTCTGAAAACAAATGATTTTACATCTTTACATCTTACAAAAATAGAAAACTGCTCAGCGAGTTCATGTTCATCTTGCTGTGGTGGCATGTTCTGGATTTCTTCACCACTTACGTTAGAATTTTTCAGCCTCTAAAGGACATTTTTATTTCAAATACTAAACTAATTCCAGTGAAATTGTAGACGTTAGAAAGGATTTTTTTTTTCTGTTTCAAAGATATATGTATTACTTTTGATGTTTAGGCAGCCTGTAAATCCGTTAGTTGCGCCTCAAGACATTCACATTTAAGACTATGGAGAGTTTCTCAATAAAATGTCTTCATAGTTTTTCTATGAACACATTTAATTGAAATGAACGAGAGAGGATGTTCGCGTTTTGAGTTGTTTTTTGGCGGTCGTCGGTATCGAATAATTACGATTTAGTTTCTTGTCCTTTGGGAAGGTGAAGTACCAGTGGTAAGCTTTTAACAAATTGGCACACAGCGGTACTTGGCCATAAACAACAATATATTATGACTCTAGACATTTCTTGCCGTCAGAGGACCACAGGACCATAGGACCATAACTCCTTCGATGTACCACTCCAGTCTCAAAAACGTGTGGTATATGTTCAAGTTCAAGTTACAATTTTCGCACGATGCTCCATTTTGCACTTTGGCGAACAATCTACTGCTTTCAATTCATAAGTGCTAGTAACCTGCTTCGTCTTTTCGATAACTGACTGCTGCTGGGATGCATTGTGCATTACTCCCTCTCTTCCTTCCTTCCTCTCTCTCTCTCTTTCTCTCTCTCTCTCTCTCTCTCTCTCTCTCTCTCTCTCT
>JAWQUT010000082.1:244283-263779 GCA_033807755.1 Ellobium chinense | reverse complement strand
ATGTGTGATAGCGGAGTGAAAGAGGATATTGTTCATTTTATGTTCGAGTGTCAGGCGTACGAAAGAGTAAGAATGCAGTTTTTAAATGATCTGTATGAAGTATGCATGGATAATAATATCGAGTGGGTGTATTATACATTTTTAAGCCTGAATAATTTGGAAAGGACTATATTTGTTTTAGATTCAAATTCATTCTCGACTTTTAGCAGTATAATTGATAACTTAGGGAAGAAATTTTTACGAAACTGCAGTTCGATACGATTTTAAAGTAACGTGATACAGATTTACGCAATGTTTCTTTGTATATAGCATTGTTCTATTCCATGTGTGTACAAGACGCAGACAGGTTACCCCGGCCTGCCTGCCCCCGTTGTAAAGGGGTAGTTCTTGAATAAAATTATTATTATTATTATAATTATTACTGGTATTTTCAAGAATCATAGCCTTTTAGAGAATGTGTAGTCTGATGATACTGTACTGCGAATAAATAGTCTTAGAAGAGCATAATATAGGTACTGTGTGGCTGAAGCCTGCATTGTGCCTGTTCTGTAAGCTGCAAGCTCGGTATGAAATTATTACACGGGAACAACACCTTTATCAAGAGTCAGAGATAAAACTATAATGGTTTCTCATGACATGGTTTTTACAAATTACGGAATAATTTATACTGAATCTGATGATATCTAAATCGAGGTGGTTTTGTCTAGTATAGCTCTCGACCATGTCAACCGTCTTTATCTGATCACAACTAATATCACTGGCATGAATCTGGATTAGGCAAGTATTATTGATTACTTCCGAAATGTACAATATGTGGAGTAACGACAACTTTCCAGGAAATTGAACCTGTGAACGCCAAAAGCTTAACAAATTACGTAATAATTTATGTAGAATTTGATGATCTCTAGATTTAGGTGGTTTGCACAGCGCAGCTCATGATTATAAGCTGGCATTGTCTGATAATGACTAATATCACTGGTAAAATTCTGGATTAGGCAGTATGTCACAAATGATAATTACTACAAAGTAGTCGATATGGGAACATGACACCTCTGAAACGATTACAATACTATTGTTTAAGCTGAACATATAAACGAATATTTAACTTATTATGCCAGATTTATAAAGCAATGTTGACGGGTTCTTGCAAAGACATTTTAACACTTGGAGTACACAGCTGATCTTCTCAACATGATGTGGTCTTTCACCCCTGCTTATAATAGTATTTAATGCCACTTCTCATATCTGATGTGGATCTGACGTGGTTCAGTTTGATTAGTGATAATCCGTGGGCCTACTTAGCTCTTCGCTTTCGCGGGTTCCAACCTCCTGGAAAGTTGCCGTTACTCCAAAACCATTGTCAAATTTCAGAACTTAACAATAATACTTGTCTAATCTATACTTATGCCAGCGATTTTAGTTGTGATCAGACAAAGACGGCTGGCATGATCATGCGCTACACTGGGCGAACCATCTAGATATAGACATAATCAGACTCGACATAAAGCATTACGTAATTTGTTCAGCTTTTGACGTTCACAGATTCAACTTCCTAAAAAGTTGTCGGTTCTCCATACCACTGTGAAATTTCAGAACTAATCAATAATACTCTGCCATATCATAAAGTGGGCAATATATTTTCGATAAAATTTTAGTTTTAGTTATATTCATATTAAACATATTCAGTATTATTAGTTTGAATCCTTTTGTGTCTTACGTTGAATGCAAGTTATCAAGCGCTGGAATAGTGGGATAAATTTAGTAGAATATGTACAATTTGGCAACAAGGTGTCCACACTAGCGTTTTTTTGTTGTTTTTTTTTCAAAAGAAAATAAAAGGTAAAGTAATACCAAATTAAAAGTAGCAATGTCAATCGTGCCCCAATTATCCTGACGGAAATCGGCTTAGAAAACAAAATGGACCCCCCCCCCACCCCCAATCAAATGGGCCGAAAGTACAATACATGTATACCTTCTTATCCACCCCACACCCCACCCATTTCCCGAGACTCCAATTCAAAGATGGCAACATCATACAATTGAACAAAAGCGCACATACATACAAGCCAAAATTGAAAAAAAAAAGCGGACATAAAATGCGGCCACATTGATTATTTAACAAAACTGAAATGCACATGTCACCTTCATCACCCCACTCCCAGCTACACACACCCATTATTATATCTACATATTGTGACAGGGACTGCGAAAAGGAGTCTAGTGGTCAAAAATTTCGTTGAAATTTTAGGCTTACTTTAACTCTATCGACTGCTTCGAGTGAACATCAGCTATCTTTACAAAGAAATAAGGTAGAGATAGCTGATATTCACTCCAACGACTGCTTGGAGTGAATATCAGCTAGATGAAGAAATAGAGAAGAGAAAGCTGATATATGATTAGAACAAACTGTCAGCCAAACCAACAATAACATAATCCTCAACTCTACCGATTTTAGAAGCAAAAAAATATGTCAATCCTGTCTTTTTAGCACATGTGGGTGCGTGCAAAGAAAAGGTGTATAAAATAAGTAACTGTATAAACACAAATAACAACTTTTTATAGGGGGGTAATATCATACCAGGGGGGGTAGCTTGATACCGGTCTCAGATTACCCCCCAGTAATCTTATACCGGTATCAAATTACCGGGGGGTAACTTCATACCGGGGGTAATTCTATTCCTTTACATCGGCGCTCAACTGGATGATACATCCCGGACACTGCTACCTGAGTGCTACCAAGAGGTAGTGACCACTCAGATACCGGTAGTCAAATAATCAAGTAGAATAGTAACCGGTGCCAGTGAATGTGATGACCATGAGTACAGTGAGTACGTCTCCAAATGGGTTTGGCATAATTATGCCTAGTTTACAGGCCACTGCAGTGCTTTTTGTGCATATATTTGTTAATTGACCAGAGGAAAATATTTCGAATTTTATCATTGGTTTTATCACCTTCATATTGTTTGACCTTGAACACATCTTATTAGTTATTTTCGTCGGAAAGAACACCATTTTAGCATAAGTATATCTTCACACTAAATTCAGCCATCTAGCCTCAGTTTTGCGGATCGATTAATTCCAGTTGTAAGCTTGCCCTTTTATTTCGCTGCGTCCTCTGTGATATGTGTCTACTTGAAGAAGTGGCAGAGGAAGCTATGTGTCCATTTATCTTTCAGTGTTCGCCTTTAGGATCTAAAGAAAACTTTTGTGCTTCTCTGTAACATAATGACTGTGATAAATCCATTCACTTTTAGAGGTAGAGAGTGAATGTGTAAATGGGATAATAAAGTTGTAAATCATGATCTTGGCACCTTTTGGTATACAAAATAGGAAATGGAATGTAGCAGATTACTTGTTATGGCTAAAAAGGTTCTGATGAAATTTTCAACCTTTTGTTAGCAAAAAAAAAAATCATCAGTCTAAATGCTATGGATGGGGAGATATTATGTATACTGGCAGGGGCGTAGCGTCCATGTAATCTATGAATCTGAGATTACCAGTTCATAATAGGCCATTATACATTCATTATATAGTTTCCATCTAATACAATTTTACTAATGCTAAGTGCTTCTAAAATGTTCAAATACCTTAATCGTTTTACATTATTACACTTGCGTACCATTTACAAGCGTTGGCGTACAATCTTGTCAACACTACTTAAGTTTTTTGCAGTACTAATCTGTGACCCGGTACTCGTCTCGCAGATTCTCCAGCCCCATACGCACAGTGTATTGCATTCGAAGGAAACGTCAATAGAAAAACCATTTTAAAAAAGAGGTCAGTAATCTGAGAGAAAAATTTGATTATCCTTTACGCAGACTGCATTCCCATCCCACTCCCCACATTTTTTTTTTTGACGTGCCGCGAACGACGTCAAGAACTCAGTTGCCAGTTTTTATCAAATGGGAGCCAAATCACAACCAAAAAAGTACCAAAATACAGCACCGAAAGGCGGCCTGGGTCAAGATTTGACATAAGATCAGAAATTAATGACGACTTATGTTTGTAATGGATATACACTGGTATTATACTTATCACAAACATTTCTATTTCTACAGATATTGGAGCAATGTAAGACCTGACCTATAAATGGAAACATTTTTAGATTGATCCTTAATTCGTGCTCATCTGGCGACAGAAGTACCGGTACCAAGCAGTTTGATAGAAGTACACGTAAACTAAAAGTGTTTCTAAACGAAATTAGTAACTATTGATGTACAGTCGGTTAGAGTTAAAAATGAACCAAAGAGCCAATCAGTTATTTGAGAACTACGTACTTTAAATATAGCCAAAAATCTGATAATTGGTTCCGAGAGAACCAAATTTGGCAACCCTGTTCCAGAGTTTTTTCTTCCTTTTATTTTTCTCCCGAGGACTAGAGAAAACGGCACCGTAAACATTAACATATTGCAGAGCTCATGATGATCACAATTAGTTCATTTTGCTTAAACGTGAATAATTTCAAAGACCATTAACCTTACAGCTTCTTTTAGTGGGAGCAAGAAAACAGACCTCAATACCTTTTACTAGTTTTACATTAAGTGTCTCGTCCTGCTCTGTTTGATTGGTGTCAACGCTTCTTGACGACAACTTTATTATGATACTGTACATGATATTTTTACAGCAATTTCAATACCGTACTTTGAGGTGACGGTCTTGATGGAGAATGGAAGTTGGGTTTTTTTGGTCTTATTTTTACACGAATACCGACAGCAGTGCTGGTTTTAGGCGAATTTGCAATCTGCTTTATCGAAACTGAGGGAGGCTTATTCAGGTCAGTTCTGTAGTCTTCGTACCGACTTTGTTAGCAGTCTGATGTAAGTGGTATGGATGCTCAGTAAGCTAATTTATAAAGACTGACTGTGGGAAAGAAATTCATAAACAATACAAACATTATGAGCAAACAAAAAATAAATGTATCTATATCTTGCCCCCCCCCCCAATGCTGGTTAGATGTAAGTGCTAGATTACCAAAAACATCACCCTCGCTACGCCCCTGTATACTGGAGATGTCCATTCCCTACAAATTCCATGATAGCCATCCCGAAAACAAAATGGCCGCCGTAATGATAATAATATTGAAAATTGGCAACAGTCAACATCTTAAACCACCTGGTTTAAGGATTGGAAAGAAATTAGTTCTGAAATTCATTTTGCGATATAATGCCATACACTATTAATTGTCCTGGGGAAATCGTTTGAGTCTGAATCATGTCTCTGTATATCTTTAATATCTTAACGCCGTACACTAAATGGATCGTTTTTGGTCCGATTCTAAGACAGAGTATAAACGAGTGTAAAACGTAACAGATCTATCACTTTTGTCGGATCTTAGGTGCACAGCACAATGCTTGTTTGGCGCGCAGATAGGACGAAGCACCTAGAAGCTGGCTGTAGACAGAGGTAGACTAGGTTTTCTATGTTAAAAATTCAAGCGGACATCGCAGAAGATGTCTCATAATAGACATTACCGGCACTTTCGAAAGTGAAATCTGCCGCCTCTATTAACCCTTGGCGGTCTGCCTCGCACAATCCTTTAAAAGAAAGGGGAAATCTACTAACTTTGCTTCTTAATCCTATATGACATGGTGATCACAAATTCAGTAATAATGAGTTCAAAACCAGTTACAGTGCATCGTTTTTAACGATGAGGAGCAGGAGAAAGGAAGAAGAGGATGAACAATTATTTCTTGACCTGATGGACGGAAGAGGAAATGAGAGGGTATCCACGATCAGGATGTCTCTTTCAGTAAGTCTTATTATAAATAGATACTGAGAGAAAGAAATAAGAGAAAGATGGAGAGACAAAAAGACTGAAGAAACGGAGACTGATATATATTTCACACACTCACTGAGTAGTACAAATCTGCTTTCTTTTACACAAATAGTAACAGCCAGGCTACTTCTGGGAAAGATGAGTTTGTCGGCAATCCAAATAACTGACTTATGAATATTTCCGCCGGTACTTTAGAGCAAAAAGACTTAAAAGCTACTATTACTTTTTAGAATATCTTTCGATCAGAATATGAAATACGGCTTTTTTATAGGTGAATTATATTATATTATATAATATTATTATATTATATTATAGTATAGTATAGTATAGTACAGTACAGTACAGTACAGTACAGTACAGTACAGTACAGTACAGTACAGTACAGTACAGTACAGTACAGTACAGTATAGTATAGTATTGCTTTTAAAGAAGGCTACGTGGAAGCATTGAGGATTCAGTGCAGTAGGATCATGCCAAAAAATGCACTAAATTATGTATGGCATTATGTAACACGATTTTCAAAGGACTGTACACAAAACATAACTGAGAACATAACTAAAGTACCAAAATGTCTAATCCTGATGGCTGGCGAATTTGCTGTTAACAACGATAGAATTCCATTTAGTGGCTTCGGAACAGATCAAGGACACGTGCTGCTGAACGAAGATCCGAAAGACAATGACACTACTAAAATATTCTCTCTCTCTCTCTCTCTCTCTCTCTCTCTCTCTCTCTCTCTCTCTCNTCTCTCTCTCTCTCTCTCTCTCTCTCTCTCTCTCTCTCTCTCTCCCCTCTTGTATTGGCAAAATTGCCAAGGAAACGGAGGAAATGGTTGGTCTGACAACGTCCAATAGAAGTCACCATCACCATAAGGCTTTCAAAATTTGGGCAACGAGGGAAAGTGTCATTAAACGCTGTGCAATGCTAGAACACTGCAATTTGTTATCATACAAGTCTCCAAAACTCTACAAACTGTGTTTGAAAATATTCAAGACGACCGCTTGAAAAATAGGGATTTCACGCCATGAGAGCATTTATTCAGAAATGATTCTGCATAAATAGAGGATCTGTAATGAGTGTTTGTTTGATATCAGATTTATGAAATTCATTATACATTTATCCATTCGCGCGCGAATACGATAAATGTATAACGAATTTCATAAATCTGATATCAAAGAAACACGAGTATCAGAACCGTTTTATCATATAAACGCTAACTAATAAAATTTTGAACTTTTGATTGTGAAAAGGACCTTGAAGTGGCTCTCACCCTGTTTGAGACACATTAATTACAACTGAACTGAATGAACCTCATCGTTACGCGACACAAAGTAGATCCAAACAGCTGACAATCATCGATTAAACTTTAGACCACAGAAACACTGTGACATTTCAAGTACTTTTAATTCAAATGTTTAACTGAACTGAAACTGAAACGTGAGAACAACGACGACAAGCGAAAAGAAAGACAGATTGAAATAATTTGTTTTTTAAAATTTAGACAGAGGGAAACCCCACGGCAGTGAATATAGTTACAAAAGAAATGATGTCACATATTCATTCGCCTAGAGGTTTCCAAGGCTTCCAATCAAAGTATTCGTAAGCAGGTTAAAGTTAAAAGTATGTAATCTGTAAGATATCAGAAAATTATTACACACTTTTATGTCACCGGAAATAGGCCCTGTTTATATGATAAACAAGATTGTCTAGGACAAGATGACAAAGGTCAAGATTCACTCCTGGAACGATGCTAGCAGGGCGATCAAATTGATAGGCAAAAAGGAAGAAAATGAAATAAAAGCAACCAATTCTCTGTTTGCAAACTTTTAATGATACCTCAGTCAAAGGGAAGGACATGGAAAATGTTAGTAAAAACCATGATAAACAGTAACGGGTAGCTCATTCCCTACACTAACAAGTGAGAGCTCATTAACTTGCTGGATGGGTTGATAAACCAAGATGTGGACCAATCCATTACTGAGAAATGTTTGATAAAGCAATTTCAGCGATTCTGGGGAAACTTGGAAGGAAATGGGCTTCTACTTCATCACCATTCTGGAAGACTAATTCAAATGCTGAATGCTGCAGGACAATCACATGTTACAAAATGTCATCAACGATGCAAGTCGAAGTCATCTCTGGTCTTTCACAAACTGCCTGCTTTTTTTTTTATCTATTAAAGACACCCACATCATGAACCAAGATAATGTCTTTATTTTGGCACTTTACAGCTCTTCAAACGTGGGCCTTAGTATATACTAGAATGATACTGGACAACAAAATCTATCGTCGTCAGACCAGAGCTGCTGCCTTACCTGTCTCCCTCTGCATCGCAAGAGGCGGTACCTATGGAATATATTTTAAATGGGAAGGGAAAAATCCTTGCAAAATATTCAGTGAAAACCCCATGATGTATTTTCTGCACTTGGCAAATTAGAAGGAGATGAAGTTCCGCCTGAGGCTAAATATTGTCAGGCTGCGAGACGTTTCCTTGCTTACATAGGCACCAAAAATACGCAGCTACCACGCTCTGCTGGCAATGCCTTGCAGTTAAGGAATAAATAAAAGTTTTCCAACGTTTGGTATGTGGCGCCAGCTTATTCTAAGAGCGTACATGCCAACTGCCAACCCGCATTTGGAATCAGGATCTCAACCTTGAGCCACTTGTCCCTGCTCAGAGCCTGCTCCCCGTAAACTAGATTGGTGGCGAGATGCTGATAGTGTCCTATGTCCTGAGCTCATTGATTCCCAATCACTCTTGTACCTGCCAGGTACGGGTATGGAGTCAGTATAATTATGTGCCAAGAGGTGCATTTGTTGACAAAATAAACTTACCTGCACGGAAATGCGCAGCTGTAAAGCGGACGAAAATTGTGTGCATAAATCATACGTAGAAATAATATGACGATGACAAGTGAAGATAGTGCATGGATACCGTGAACCTAAATACTGGTATTTGATGCTTCCAGAAATAACCTCGTAACACGGGATGTATTTTCAGTATGACGAAGATAGGATCCGATCATTCATTATAGTGTATCATATTTCTTTCATGCATCCATTAACTGAGCTTGCAAACTTGGACGTCGAAATAATGCGTCAAAATTCGTAGCATCGATACACAGCCTGTCTTTTTTTAAACAAGTGGGATCTGCTGTGAACCATTTTTGCAGTCTTGACTATTCAGTATTTCTTAACTGTCATCACTGAATATTTTGATACAGTATACTCATCTGCAGCTTAAAACAGATATTGCATTATTAATTGGTGTAAGTACGTACCAGCAATTTAGGTGTGGCTTTTATGTCATTTCATTCGTAGGGCTCGTCAAAAATATTCATGGCTCAACTACTTTTCACTTGTAGGCAGCATTTTATCGAGCTGTACAAGTATGGTTATTTCTTGCAGTGAAGATGTTAAATCTGCAGCAATTCACGAATAAATTTTAATCTGACTTATAGAAGTCATTATATTTCTTTTAATCTGATCCAGTTTTGTTGGTTTTTTTTCGTTTTCAAATTTCTCTGTGGCCTTATCCACTTGAATGCTATCACTTGAATGCTAATTGCTATCATTCGGAAGAACATCACTTAAGCTTGATTTCTTAGCTCATGTGTATGATTTTCTAGCCTTATTTAAACGACCAATTAGCCCTAGCCTGCAAGCTGCAAACATACCCTTTAAATAGTGTGTTCTTCTGTAATGTCCGACATATCGGAAAGACATCTCGGGAGTATAGAGGCCTGCCAATGACTTCTAGTCCAAGCTAACTATGAACAAAAAAATACTTCAGAAAACGTCGCGGCTGTCTGAAAAATAATATGGTTTGGATAAATCCTGTACAAGGATGTGAGCCTGATCGTTGGTATCTATGGTATCTACCTGACAAACGTGTTTTATTTAATGGTGTCATGCATATAATATACTGTAATGGGCAATTTCGTCTATTCCGCAAAATCTGTGATTCAGACAACTTTTCTTAACTCACAATCCTCGGAAATGGTGGTCTGAACTCCAGAATTATCATTTTACCATCTCTAGAAGCCTAGAATAACTAGTTGTTTAGCGCCCTGTACCGTATGACGGCCATCTTTAAATTCGGTATGGTCGCCAAATCGGTTGTGTAGAAAACTGGCAGCAACCTTAGAATTACTCCCTATGAGGTATAGATACAAGATAATCGTTGCTTCGAAAAATGTATTTGGAATTTTTCACTTTTTACACATCGCCATACACTACTTCCTAATAAAATTAGTGATCTTATTTCCGGGTTACATTTTATGTCAAAGCTTGTCGCTTATTTGCAAACACCTAGTAGTAGAGGTACTCTTTAATGCTATCGTTAGAGTATCCCTATGGTACGACTCTATGAGTATGAAGATGCCAATAGCACCTGACAGTTTGGTATGCGATATTAAATGGTGCCTACACGATTAGGGAATTGGCCATAGGGAATAGAGAAGAGGCTAGATCTGAATTTCAAAGGCTTAGGTGTGATTGTTGCTAGGTTGATAAGGTTATCATGTTTACTATGTGAAACAGCCTTAAATATAAGGTAGCCCGATTCACTGCCTACGTTATCAAAATCTAATTGGTTTGGGGGCATTTTCCTCTGTGTCAAAATTTGGAGAAAGAGTTAAATAAGACGTGTGGAAAGTGCCTAAAACCCCTAGAAAACAGTTAATAAGAGGGGTAAAACCGTGTAAAGCCAACAGTGAAAAGCGAAAAACAACCATTTGCATCATCATACCTATACCTGGATCTGTGCATATTATTTATTTCACATGCTCCCACACAGAGAGGGCGATCTTGGAGCGATGAAGAGACAGAGAGAGAGAGAGAGAGAAAGAGAGAGAGAGAGCGTTTACGGGAAGCAGAATTGACACTATAATTCATTAGATTATACGAAGGCCGATGCCACAATAAAACGCAAAATTGGTGGTGTTTTATAGGTGTGAACACTCAACATGTTGGATAATAATAATACACCACTGTATACCATAATGATATATGGCCTCCTAGCGCCTCACTACCATAGCCACCTACCATGCCACTTTCGCTACCGACATGACAATTATAGGCTACACAATATATCCTGTCCCCGGAATTTGTGAATTCAAGTTCAAACTGTTCTAGCTCTCGGTCAACAGAAGAAGCCATACATAGTTTACTTTATTGGTAACTGGTAACTGGTATTTATTGGTAACTGGAAAGAAAGAAAGAAAGAAAGAAAGAAAGAAAGAAAGAAAGAAAGAAAGAAAGAAAGGAAGACAGCGATATGCTATTTGATATAATGTTATTGGCACAAGGTGGGAATACGGGGAACGAGACATTACTTGCCGACGTTAGGCGCAGTATTTCATGTACTGTACTTCTATGATCTACTGTCATAAGTAAAATCTTAGCTTGGGTTCTGTCCTGTGTCTTAGGTTTATCATGTTTATCACCTGCTGCAAACAGCTTACGCCATAAAGACATCAAATATTCAACAACGGTTACCTACCTTTGGGTGAGCTGTACTAGTAAACATGCCATTCAGAAATAAAAGTAACGTGGTTTCCACCACTCGTCTCTTTATCACCTGGACACACATTCAGAAGCCACGTGTGGTATTCTTCATTCAGACATGAATCAGTAATGAATTCTGTGAAAACAACGCCACTGTATAGTGCTTTATACCTTAAGCAGCACCTAGATACTAAAAAAAAAAAAAAATCAGCATGTAACTAAGCACAGAAATGCTGCATTGACCCATAACTACAAAATAGATTTCCTTTGAGGTCATGGTTCCCCCCGTTTTTGAAAGTACGTCAAAGATGATTTCTAAACAGGTAGTGTCTACATCGTCCAGAAAGAGAACTTTAACCTTACAATTGTTTCTCTAAGCTGGGAATCTAAAAATGTTCGTAGGTGCTCGACGGGTCTAAAACTAGACTCTTTCACTCTTCCTCCAGCCATGCAGCAAAGGTTGCTCTATCTATATGTGGCCTTTTGTAATCGGCATGGTGAACACAGGTGTCTACATATCAATAAGTACAATAATTAGACTTAATTAGTATAGCACTCTAATCGAGTTTTTCACAACCGGCCTTCATGTCATTCTGTGTATTTTTTTTTCGGCCATCAAAGAACTTCAAATTCGCAATGACATATAATATTATTATGTTACGTAATCTTAGACGTGCAAATTTCCATGAGCATATTAATGTAGTTGAAAAAAAATGATTTAATCTGTTAACCGCTTTTTCACTCTCTACATGTATATTGGTAAAACAGAAAATGCAGAGCTTTGGATAATCCCCAAACACTAACAGCTGACCGCTCTCCGCTGTGTCGTCAACGCGTGGTGAACTTCACGGAGAATTTTGACACGCTCGTTTCGCTCTCGATCCGCAATGTAAGTGATTACTCGCATGCCGTTGGCCAGGCCCGTAAATGGCACCTTTCAAATTAGAAATAATTGAGAAAAGAAATGACATACAATACGCAGTTTAACGTAAAATTAAAGACGGCTGCCGTTTCTATACACACTTTTTGAAAAGTTTTGTCACGTGAATCTTTATTTCTCGTCCCGTGCAACATGTGACCAATGTAAAAAAATAATAAATAAAACAAAATAAAAAGTGATATTTTACTATAAAGCCACTTTAAGAACAAAACAAAAAAAAAAAAAAAAGAAAGAAAATGTGTGTTTTTAAGTTATCTTATTAAACCTAGCATGGACTAAATCTTATTCAGCCTGAGAATTTTGCTGGTTCAAGACGACAGGGGTGGACTAGAGAATAGGGGCCTTCCAGCAAGCCCATCTTTAAACTCAAAGAATCCTTACACGGTATATTTTGTTCATATCAATGAGCACTAATATCACCAGCTAGTTTTCACTTTCACTCTCTTCAGTGATGACTGATAACCACATTCTTTTCCCAGAGCAGTTCAGGTCGCCTAGAAAATTCTGTGAAAAGCTCTCAAGAAAAGGAACTACACATTCAGTCGCGTCTACATACCGCCCCACGCTCTCGTTTCCAGTACTGAGAAAATGAAATGAAGTGGGCTTAAACTTAAGCCTCACACATGCGACGAGAGAAGTAAATGAAACCTGATTGGACAAATCTGTTTATAAACTGATATGATGGTCCCCCTATACATGACCCCGTTCTGCTCCACAGGATATTCCAATACATGGGAGTCCATAATAAGTCAGAGAGCGCAGGAAATTGTCAACAGATTCACTTCGACGCCTTTAGCCGTGCAATTATTTGTTTAGTGTTATGGGCGTTGATGTTTCAATAATAAGATACGTCATTTTAACCACCCGATTCGTCCAGAATATACAGGCTTGTGCAAATTTCACCAGAAATGGAATTCAATTCCAATTCCAATCCTTGCTAACCTTTGCAATTAAATCCCAATTCCAATTCCACACATCTTAGGTACTACGTTTTTACTAGGTACTACCTTTATCGATAATGGTGATACAAATAACCAACGTATAAGAAAACGACGATGTGGTGTTTTCTTTGCACATCACATTAACATTACTGGAAAGCCACTAAATGTTTGACCAAGCGGTACATGCGACTTTATTTATTATAAATTATTAAGGACAAATTTTACGACGAACGCGGGAGAGGTGGGATAACATGTTTTTGTTAAGACATACTGATTTAGGGGCCATGCACAATTTCAAAACGATCCGCCCATTAGGAGCAAAATATTGAAGGAAAACCTTGTTCATTTATTTGTGATCGCACCACATTGAAATTCCAATTTAAAACAAAGGCTGCACCGTGTCACAGCGCCACTCTTGTTTCTTTTGTCCCAAAACATCAAATGGTGCTCGGAGGCAGTTTGGTGTTTTGGCCCAGTGTACAGCTAAAATCGCATATCAGCGTCGCTTTATTTTTAATCATGTCGTGGAGAGCCTCGGAAGTTTGGCAACTCTTTAGAGACTTAATGTCTTGGCTGTGGAGGGTTTGACAGAAGAATATTGGTAGATACCGTTATGTCTAGAAAGTATTTTCATCAGCATTTAACAGGCTTTGAACCGTCACATCCTTGAAAACTCTTGTGGCCGCATTAAAATGTTCATAACTAAATAATATACATGTTTCCTAGTTAAACTGGAAATATAGACTTATTAAACTGACTGTTGAAATTTCGCTATAATCAGTATTTCGCAAACACAGAGCCAACAACACACCGAAAGCTCCAAGTTACGCGTTTTTCTTCCATGTGGAACATGCCTTGGGTAGTTGTCGGCGAGCAGCGCTGTGACACAGTGAAATTGTGCAGCCAGGTGTGACTGGCGCTGTTGCATGGTGTTCACAAAATAAAAAGTGATCCAATTTCTTGCGTATATATTTGGCGAGATTGTTTTGCTATTAATGAGCTGAAACTTTAGGACACGAGAGTATGTTCTGATATCGCTACTTCTGAGCTTGTCGTAAACAGTGATAGGCTACTTAACTTACTGTGACTGACATTTTCTCGTTTTTTTATATAACTTTCTCAAAGGACTCTTAACGTTATTGGATATATTTTCTTCAACAATGTGCTTTTAGGAAGGACAAATCGTGGAAAAAAAAAACAACGTCAACCATTTATTTCCAATGACATTATAACATTTTAGGACATTGCTGCCGTTCAATCATATACGAAACGAATGGTTACTTGCGGTTATTTTCTATATTTCATGATAAGGTCATTGAATGCGTCAATATAATGAACCCCAATGAATATTTACCAAAAGTTAAACTGTCCAAAAAAACGTCGCTTTCAGTATAAAAGTTTCTCTATCAAGATATTTTTTGCATTGCTGCTCGATACAAACGAAATGAGGAAATGAATGATACAGCTCCAAGGTGTAAACCTGAAACTAAATCTTTGTCGTGTGCCGGTATTCTTTAGCCCTTAATGATGTGATTAATAAGGAAAAGTACACGAGACTATATTATTTGACATGAACTAGTCAAGGTCTATATTGAGCGCAATTAATTTAGTCCACTTTTACAACGGCTAGTCGGCCAGTATAGACATTCGCTTTCCTCTTTTGACCTCTCCTAATCTGATTGTCGTAGGCTGATACTGTGCTTTGATTGGCACTACACTTTTTTTTTTGTTATGAGGAAGTGGGTGATATTCAAGACCCTTTAATACGAATTTTCTCCGTGAAAGCAATTATTTAAGATCATAAAATCTGCCACCACGTCACAAGGAAGATGACACAGACATATACAGATTTTGAATACCAACCAATAAACACGTTAAACATTTGCAAATGGACCGAATAGAATTTGGTCATTGTATGGTACAAGACCGCTTTGCGCTTTGCGAAATGTCTTCACATCTTTTCAGAGAATTAGAATAATACCTGGTGCGGTACATTTTCGGGTTTTAAAAAATAGTTTTAAAACAGATATGTTATCTATTTATGTTAGACAATTAATTATCAGAAACAACTTTTTAGAAACAACTTCATAGCAGTTCAGGGGCAACCCTTCCGATACGAAGTGATGCTCTTGATGCCTCGCCGAGGTGGCTTGTGGCAAGCCATATCCTCTGTTGCTGCCGATACTTCTGGTTAACTCAAATATCCCAATTCGCTGCGCAGAAGCCGTCATTTCATTATTAATATGAGGAACGTTCGTGCTTTATGTCTTCGCTTTCATCAAGTGTAAGAACAGGCCTTCATAAGCCATAAGGGTGAATTATTTCAGGGGCGAAATCTTTATCTAGAGAGTTAAGCTGATAAGGAGACTGGAGGTGGGAGTGAATATCAGTGTCATGTATACTGAACTATACGAAACCTTACCTGGAGTATGCTTACCTTAAGAAATAAAGATAAAGCCAACGATAGCTTATTGCTGTAAGCAAGATAGGATAGTTCTATTAAACCAAATTTACTATGCTAGTAGAGAGGGCATTTCTGAACGTCTTTAAGTAAAAGCCTGTTTCGGTCACACTGAAAGTTTTGGTACGACTGTAAAGTTATGAAGTTGTACAGGTCAAACGTTACCCAACTAAAGTGGACATTAACAAAATAAACCCAAGCAAGCCCTTACATTGCTAGCATGAATGTCACTCATTTCAGCCTATTCCAGGCCATCGAATCCACAGCTCTAATTCGTAGAGTGGATCTATAATTGATCTATATCATGCATAGCATAACAGCTAAAATAATACACAATAGACCTATGCTAGTGTCCACCGACCACAGATATACACTTTTTAAAAATATTTTTTTTTCTCACTGAATTGATTGCAAATTTTGCATAGGCTTCAGAACCAATTTGTCTTAACAGGAAATATGTTTTTCACATTGTCTCTGTGTATGTGGTCAAAGTTTTCCTCATAAACATTATGAAATTAGCGGTAAGCGGTAAGTTTCTCAAACATGCATGTTGTACAGAATGAAACTTGAAAATTTAAATATTCATCACTCCTTAAAAGGGAAAACACAACGAGACTATTCAAGAACCGCTTTAGAGACACACGAAGCAATGCTACCACGTCACAAGGAAGATGACACAGACATAAATTTTGAATACCAACCAATTAACACGTTAAACATTTGCAAATGGACCGAATAGAATTTGATCATTGTTTAGTACGAGTTTGCGCTTTGCGAAATGTCTTCACATCTTTTCAGTATCATAAACTCAGAGAACAGGGTAGAAAGTGAATATTCAAACGTAGTCCGGAAGTAACGGCGTTTTGTCAGTGATATCTTTCGGTAGAATCGATAGCTTTGACATTAATTTGTCAAGACAAGCCAATGACTTAAAAGCAGCTGCTAGTCATATTTGCTGGTCTTCAAAGCGAGAGACTTGGGTCCTCTTGTCAATTTCCGAGACATCATGACAGAGATACAAATATTAGACCACTTCCGTCAAACTAATTATCATCAAAGATACCCTGTTGTCATGTCACTGACTTAACCCATACATACCTACAACTGAGAGAAGAGCTCCAAGCCCTCAGAGCCAGACAACTAGATTTTTCAAACGACACCTTACCATTCCGCTGACACCGAGATCATAATATCATGGAATCTAGTCAAGGTATAAATACAAACAAAAAACGGCTGATCACCTACTCTCCTTTAACGCCGTTTACTTAAAATTCATAGGTCACATCAAAATGTGGTATGTTACGTGTAGTTTGCTATAGTAATATGACTCGCAATATTTTATTTTAAAAAATTGTTGGTTTGTGATTAACAAACATGTAAGAAAATATTTTTTAAACAAACTCATAGTAGTATTGCCATGAGACAGATTGCCACATATATTTAAGTAGCTCAATCGGTCATTTTGCACCAGGAAATTTTCCACAAATGTGGATGTACGAGAATAGTTCAAATTAGGTTGAGGGNGGGGGGGGGGGGGGGGGGGGGAGGATCCTCTCTCAGGTGTTAGATGATAGATGGTAATATGTGAACGAAGTGAAAGTTACATCATTAATTTATACTGGAATCGAAACATAGTCTTGTCCCTGGCATCGTTCTGCCTTTTTAAAATATCCTTGGGCCGTAGGAATAGGGAAATGGAACAAACTAATTCCGATTCCATAGAACGACCCCTCGGCCGTTGTAATCGAAAGTTTATGATCCAAGTGGTCAAGTTTCAAACTGTCAAAATCATAACATTATGAAAAAAAAACAAAACGATAACCGGGAAGTTTCTCAAACATGCCTAGTTGTACAATATAAAACTTGAATATGAAAACATCAATAAAAACGTGTCGGTCGAAACTGCTTAGAGACAACGAACACAAAAAAAAGAATATTCATGAACCGCTTCAGAAGCACTTAAAGACAATGAAGCAATTCAACGAAATTGCAAGGACGACAACAAGCGAATATCCAAAGGTAGTCCGGAAGTCAACACCAATTTCTCATTGGTTCCTAGTCGCAGAACTGTGTTCGACATCGCCGACAGATGTCATGGCAAGTCAGTCATTTAAAAATGGTAGGCAGTGGCGATATTCGTTGGTCTTCATAAGACTTGGGTTCGCTATTCAATGTGTGAGATGTCAGGACAGAGGTGTAAACGTTAGATCACTTCCATCAAATTATCGACAAAGATATTCCGATTTGACGTCATAAACTGTACCTTTACATACCTATGACTGAGTGTAGAGCAACAAGTCCTCTGAGTCAGACAACTAGATTCATAAATACGGCACCTGACCCTTCCGTTTTATTCATTAGAAAGTCAAGATTCTTACTTTAGCCCTATCGGGATCATAATATCATCGAATCTAGTATAAATACAAACAAAAACGACTGATCGCCTAACCTCCGTAAAGTTCGTCGATAGAAGAAAGTTACAATATTACCAAATTTTCACTGACATTGCAAATGCAACAATGCTGTCGTCATAAGATAATGAGAAATGGCTTTTTGTTTTATTTCCGTAGAACTTCCTATTTAGTCATATTATGAAAAAGAAGCATTACAAACCTTTGCGCCCTATATTTTTTTCCACCGAGAGTTCTGCCAAGACAATATGATCAACACAATGGATGTGCATGGGAATGCTGGCTTCCTGGAAAATGCAGATACCTCTTTTACTCTTTCAATGGATAAGAATGATTCCCATTGCCTGCCACGTTTCAATTTTTTAGATGTCGTTCATCTATATTGCTTTTCGATGCGTTTGGTGTCCTATCACTTTAAGCTCTTTGTCTCTCTCGCTTTATCAGTGGAACTAGTAGACTGCTGTTAGCTCTCTAGAACTATGCCTTGTAAAGATCGTCACTTTGCCATGTTGATCCCATTCCTAGAATAGGAAGTCAGACTAGTTTCCAGCACTATTTTTTTATTTTTTCCCCTTACGGACCTTTAGGTTATTGGAACCTGTTGTTTTTTCTTCTTTCGGCCCTATTAACATTTTGTGTCATTCTACAATACAAATACCACTGTGATTTCGGGAAATTTCTCTCATGGAAGTTAAAGTACTTCTTTTGCCCGATCTTTTAAGCGGAAGAAAAAAAAAAGGGGNGGGGGGGGGGGGGGGGGTCAACACCCATCATTTTTCACAAATCTTTTTCAAAAGAGGTCATCTCGACTTCTGATTTGGTCCCCAATTTTTCATTTGGCTGGTTTTGACCGCGTGCTAATACATTGGTCCACACACTTTATTTTTTTATCTAGAAGGCTTAAACTGCACCTGAAACTTTAAAACTGGATGCTCTATTTAGATCGCAGGTCATTTTACATATTTCTACACCCTGGAACTGGCTGGCAGGGCCCCCCTCTAAAAGGGGATTTTATATTTAACGCATGAATTGGGTTGTACACAATGCAATGAGTGATTTGCCCTTCTAATAGGTGCCAAGAATCTTTGTCGAGAGTGACGATACAAAAAACTGAAGTGCAACAATGCGATGTTTTGATGTTTTTCTTTTACTTCACGCTGCTATAAAGTACTATAAATGTTTGACTAAGCGGGAACTGCGATTTTTTATTAACAATTATTAAGAAACTTTTAACACGAACACAGGAGAAAGAAGCAAAAATATATTTTCTGTTAAGACAGATTGGTTTATGGTCGCATGCATATTTTCGAAACAATAATAATAATCTATATATATAAAAGTGGACTTGGGGAGCTATGTTCGCTAACTCCTCCGTTATTACCTAACCTACGCGTTTGAAACTTCGCAGGCGTCGACAGCATCTATGTGGTCAGGTCCCAATGTAAAAAAATCGACGCAA
>JAWQUT010000082.1:187971-234988 GCA_033807755.1 Ellobium chinense | reverse complement strand
TACTGTTTTCACAGTGATCACGGCACGAGGATAGAGTGAGATTGTCTTCCACTGCTGGGCGACGAGACGACGTGCCGGGGAAGCTGTGTGCTGAGGTTCCTGGCCTGTGTTCAGGCACTGGAACGGTATTGGTATAGTAACAGGGTTTAATTTCTGCATCGCAGATGTGGTAATATATTATTGTAATTTGGTGTCTTGAATAGGTTTGGTCGTGGTTTTCTGGACTGTACTTGCATACGATTTTGTGTAAGGTCGTCATTAACACTTTTAAATGGATCTTGCGACAATAGTTAAGCTAGGTTATGTAGGTGAAGAGCTAAGAGAATTTGTTAAAGTACGAGACGCTGAAGCCCGAGAGGAAAGAGCGTGGCAAAGAGAACAGAATAAAATGCAAATCGAGTTGAAAATGAAGGAACTGTAACTGAGAGAAAAGGAGTTGGAGCGAGGGCCACAAGAAGGAACGACATCAACCCCGATTCCCAAAGTGGGAATACCGAGGCCCAAACTACCACCTTTTAACGAAACCCGAGATTTCATTGATGCGTGGTTGTATCGGTTTGAACAACACTGCACTTTGGCAGAATGGCCGGAAGATATTTGGGTGTCATGTCTGTTTCCTCTTCTTACAGGTCGGGCACTGGATACATATCACGGAATAGCGTTAGAAAAGACGGTGAACTACGAGGACCTAAAAGAGGCCTTGCTCCGGAGGTTCGACCATACGGAGGAGGGATATCGGAAGAAATTCCGCAACGCAAGGCCAGAAACGTCTGAAACGTTCCCGCAGTACCAGGCCAGAATTACCAACTACCTAAAACGTTGGATTGCCCTGGGTAAGTACCCCAACACCTTTGAGGGTATGTTAGATCTGCTGCTCAAAGAGCAAATGTTTAATTCTGTGAGTAGGGAGTTGGTAACGTTCATCAAGGAACGTAAGCCAGAAACTGTTGATGCCCTGGTAAAAATTGCTGAAAATTTTAGAGAGGCCCATCCAGCAAGAGCACCCTCCTTTAACGAAAGGGGCCCCTACATGATGGGAAATGCGCAAGCTGACACTAGGCACATAGACATCAGAGGAGGTGGTGGAAACGTGTTACGAGGACCAATAAGAGGACTGTGCTGGAGATGTCATAAACGTGGCCATTATGCACGTAACTGCACACAGGGTGGATACAGGGGCAGCGATCGGGCAGACAGTGGGGGGAGGGAGACAGCGGGAAACGGAGGTTCACAATATCAAAACATCAGTAGAGGTAACAATCGTGATAAACAAATGCACATGTGTGTTGCAGGTGATACGGTAGAATTAAAATGCGGTCATACCCTACCAGTGTTGTCAGCAGTAAGAACAGGACAAGCTGGCATGCCAATAGATAAGGGTGAACTGAATGGTCAGACCGTGACCATACTTCGTGATACGGGATGTGGTGGAGTAGGTGTAAGGCGAAGCTTGGTGGAGGGTAGTGTCGTTGATGAGGACTGGACTCGGTGCGTGTTATTTGATGGCTCGGTACGTACATTCCCAACAGCAGAGGCCCACTTGAAATCATCATTCTTTACTGGCCAGGTAAGGGCGGTGGTCTTGGAAGACCCGGTCTATGATGTATTGCTTGGCAATATTCAAGGGGCTCGTTGGCCAAACGATGCAGATGTAAAGGTGGCACATAGCTTATACTCTGAGGGTAGCACCGCTCATCAAGAATCAGAGGGAGAGGCTCTGGTCCAGGCGGCGGCGGTGACACGGGAAAAATCGCGCAAGGGAAATACTCAACCGACACCTCTAAGAGTGGTAGATTGTGGTATCCCGCAGGTAGGACCTGAGCAGACCGCGCAGGAACAACGGAAGGATCCAACATTGAAGCAGGCATGGGAGGAGGCGCAGTCGGTGGCTATGCACACAGGTAAGAAAGGGGGGACTTGGTACGTCTGCACTGAGGGGCCTATGTTGTACCGTCACTTGGCAAATGAGGCACGGGGTATTGAAGTAGGGCAGCTTATGGTGCCACGACAATATCGTAATCAAGTGCTAAGTTTAGCGCATGAAACTGTTATGGCGGGGCACCTGGGTGTGGCTAAAACTCAGAAAAGACTGGTTGGCAGTTTCTTCTGGCCAGGAGTGTATGGGGAGTTGCATGTCCCATTCTCAAATTACCAGTGTTTGGTCAAACACTTCACCTCAGGACAGATGCGTCAGATAGGGCTATGGGAGCCGTGGTGCTAAAGAAACATGGGGAGAAGCTGCATCCTGTCTGTTATGGCAGCAGGAAGTTATTACCCACGGAGACTAGGTTCTTCACGGTCGAGCGCGTATGCCTAGCAGTGGTATGGGGAATTCAGAAATTCCAAAGATACCTGTATGGGGCGCATTTCATTGTGCAAACTGATCATGCACCATTGTTATATTTGAGCAAGCAGAAATTGACAAACGCCAGACTCATGAGGTGGGCATTGGCACTTCAGCCGTATCGGTTTGAGGTTAGCTCGGTATCAGGGAAGGATAACCTTGGGGCGGACTTGCTCTCGCGATGCCCGTTGGAATAGGTTTCATTGCCGTTCTGGGATGACATGTGGATGTGTTGTTACTGTCCATGAAATCTGTCTAGAATCCATAATTGTTTGCATTGGTGATGTAAATGGTGTTAAGTAATCATGGCTTTTGATACTGATATTCAATGCATTGGTTATGTGTGTGAACGTTGAATATTGAATTTGAGGTATTGGTTGGTTACGTTTAAGAATTTGCATATTGACGGCTATTCTCAGATTCTCTAGTTGTTAGCCTAATTTTGCCATTGTTATTAGGCAGCAGAATGGGAACAGGTTCATGTAGCGATGTACTTGTTTATTTGATTGTTGTTACACTTAGAGATAAATGACTTTGAACCAGGTTACTTAACTCATGACATGCCTTACGTTGGGAG
Organism: Ellobium chinense; assembly: GCA_033807755.1. NCBI lineage: Eukaryota > Metazoa > Mollusca > Gastropoda > Ellobiida > Ellobiidae > Ellobium > Ellobium chinense. The sequence goes on along the minus strand of JAWQUT010000082.1, from coordinate 232,067 downwards.
TGGTTACAGGATGTACGCATGTGTTGAAGTTAACTGTACGACAGTATGGAGGCAAAGTACTTTGGCTAAGCATGCCATGATGTCTTATTTTTATGTATGTATAATAATGCGCGTCCGGCTGCAGCATGGTCTGAGGAACAAAACACTCCGCGTTTTGTCTTTGGTGGGGGTAGTGTGACGAAGTTGCATAGTGAGTCATGCCGTGGTCGAATGCGCACGTGTCATTTGTGGACTTGCGCACCGGTTGGGTGTGCACGGCGCCGCACCCGTCCGCGCGCAAGTTGTCCGGAAGGGAAAAAAGGAAAAAGAAACGGTTGGAGGGGGGCGGAGAGGAGATGGTTTGTGCAATGATTTGGAACATGCTCCCGTTGTAGTGATGGACCACAGGATTGTGGCTTGTGATATGTGTGCGAATATCTTCAGCATCAAGTTTATTACTTGGCGTATGTCTGCCTCTTTTGTCGACGCCGGGACTCAGTGATTCTAGGCTAGCACTCTCCAAAATTCCTATGATGACACTGTCACTTGTTTGTTCAAGCCGAGAGTAGTGAAACTGTTGGAGACATGGACCAGAACTGCCGATTGATTAAAACTCTGTCATCTTCTGCAAATGTTTGGTACAGGCAAGCTTGCACGAATATCCGCGTCCATCTTTGACCTCATGTGATAGGGCATCTCGCTCCTTTCTTTTCCCTGTTGTCCTGAGGCGTTGCATTTTCCGTCGTGGCTGAGTGTCTCCTGCTTCGACTTCTAGACTAGACTATCTGGCTTTCTACTACCGGAGGAACAACAACTGTTTTCAAGGGCAATAGAGGATGTCGATGTATGTGGAATGTTAAGATTCGGTCCTTCCTTTTTAACTGGCTAGTATTGTTGCATTATCTTCAGAACCATTCGATTCCTTATTAGGCTGGACAGTATTTACGTGAGACGGGTGAGTGGGCCAGTGTAGGGCCCGGGTCGGACGAGACCGTACGAAGGGTGTGTGGGCCGGTGCTGGGCCTGGGCCGGACGAGGCCAGCTTTAGTTAACCGTTAGTTGTAGCGTCTTTGTTAGTGGCTTTTGTTAGGTTTGTCGTGATTACAATATATGTTCGTATCTTAATCTTTATTTAATCCGCTGCTTTTGTTCTTGTGTTCTATTGTTGTTCGTGAGCGCGTGGGGCAGGGAATTGAGGAGCAGGTGCCTGCCAAGGCACTTCTCTACAATAAAAAACTCGACCGAAACGAAATGGTGAATTTTTTTTTTTTTATTTGCTTAAAGGAAACGACCCCTTTACAACGGGGGCACAGCCAAACGGGGTTATTCGACTGTGCGTCCAATATAAAGTAAAATTACTTAATTATAACGTAATACATAATTCTTTGCAAATAGTGTTAATTAAGAGCATAAAACGTTAGGAAATCTTTTCGTAAAACATAGATTCAATTTTTTTTTACATAACAAGTCGATACTCTTAGTAAAATGATCTACAGTGTCATAGCTTAAAATGAACAGTGATTTGTTATAACTGGACATCTGTAAAAATTCTGGTCAAAATAAACTTGTTTACGGCTTCACGTGCAGACATGAAGCTTTCGTTGACACAAACATTCTTGATGTGGGTACATGGAATGCATGTTTCAAGTGAGGTGTAATACTGCACTTAAGAAAAAAACTGTTTGCCACTTCGTGTTTTATGCTAGTCAGTAATTTCTAATTCATTCATAGCTCTCAGGGTAAGTTGTACCTAGACTATAATACTTCGAATTTTCAGTCCACTTTTTTTTTAAATCTTTGAAAACAAAAACAAATAATAATAATAAAGAGAACTTTTATAGCGCCTCACCCCCAAAAAGCTCGAGGCGTTTTACATCGCATACATTTCTTTTAACATCAGCCATATTACAAGCATAAACATACACACTCGCACACACTTATTGCATAATATAGACATACAGTACATTTCAAAAATATTCTTGATACAGCAAGCATTCCAAGTACGGACTGCAGTAGCTACTCTGACAAATACTTTACAAATAGATGTGTATTTAACTGGCATTTGAATGATTCAAAACTGGAAAAATTTCTAATATTTTCTGGCAATGAATTCCAAAATAGAGGAAGGCCCTATCACCATACTTCCTTAAATTAGATCGAGGTACAGATAGCTGTTTTAAATGTTTAGATCTTAAGTTTCTTAATGGTATATATGGGCAAAGTACATCTATCAGGTATGATTGTGCAGATGGCTACTGGGCTCGAAAACAGAGGTATTGCCACTTTATACTCAATCCTAGCTTTTACAGGTAGCCAGTGTAATGTTCTAAGAAGAGGAAGGCTGTGGTGGACTTTTCATGTTTTAAGTGCTAGTCGCGCCGCATTGTTCTGAATCCTCTGAAGTTTATTTAGCTTATCCTCTGGCAATCCTGTTAACCGTGAATTACAATGATCCAGCCGTGATAGTATAAAAGTTGAAATGATAGTTTTAACAGCATCCATTGAGAGATAGGGTGCTATGCGCCTTATTCTTCTAAATTCAAAATATGATGTTCTAGTTAATTGATTGACCTGGTTCTCCATTGATAAAGTACTGTCAAAAATAACACCAAGATTTTTTTGCCTTGTCAGAGAAAGCTACGTCACACCCCGCGATCGAAGTGCCCGTCTGTGACAACAACTTTAGTTTTGCTTCTGTGGAACAGGGCATGGCTCCAAATTAAACTCGCAAAATTCCAAGATGGTCACATACTGCTGTAAGCTGCTGCGCAAACAAGTGCCCGTGACGAGAGATTTGTAAATTGTATAGGGGTATACGCCATCTGTTAGTAGCTAAAAAAGAAAAATTGCACTTTTTTAGAAATATTTGGATTTTGTTCCTGTACTGTAGGAACCTAGTTTACAGCTTCTTGGGGATTTCGTAGACGCAAACATTTTTTTTTGTCCCACTCCTTTCTGATTGGCGCCGGCGTTGGTTAGTTGTTTGTTACTTTCATTCAGGGAGTTTACATTCTGCTCTTATTCTAGGATGTTACATTGTTACTCCCTCCCACCGCCTACACAAGTGGGGGTCACCTATATCCCAAAAAAGAGTAGGCCTAGCGGCCGCTGTCCGGGCAAAATTGATAGGAAAATTCTACTAAAAAACGTTCACAGTAACCATGAGGGCGTAATATAGCCGTAATCGTGCTGACACGCCGTAAAACACAAACTCAATCAATCAATCAATCAATATCCCAAACGAAAATAAATCCCCCATTAGTGTTAGAAAGGTTCCTACATCTATAACCCTGGCCCAGCTGGGTCCCAGGGGTGGAGTGTTGACCCCATGCCTTGCTCCCCTATCGGAAGCGACCATATCAAGTTTGTTCTCACTGCCGTCATTTAACCCTAACAAAGAAACCGAAAGACTGTGAGGGGGCCTTTTCTATGGCAGTATTGTTAGATGTTAAGGTCCTTCTCCTAAGGGTTGGTTCAGCGTGTTAGATGTCTTGAGTTCTGATGTGCATGTCCCTTTTTAGCTTAGTTGTATTGTGGTGCAGCTATTGACCCCCTTCTTGTGTATACCTGTGCGTGGGATCCCTCCCGCAGGCCCCCACCCACGGCTGTGGGGGGCTCAGATCCCTTCCCACCTATTGGCGAGTCGTTCCCCGGGCCCCCTCGCCCGGTCCCGTCTCTCATCCTTCTCCGCTCGTTGCCAAAAAAAGGGGCCCCGAGCAGGTCAGTCCGAGTGCGTGACTAGGCGCCGACCACAACGGGAAGAGCCCTACGCCCAGTTCTTCTGTTTAGTGCAGTTCTGTGTGTGTATGTGATTTGCAAATGTCCTAACATGTATCTTATTAGTCCCTATGGTGTTAAGAGACTAAAAACACGCGTCCTAACCCCTCACAGTGCTGCGAATTAATAATCGCGATGCGCCAAGGTCCAAAACAGTTCCCTATTCTACACTTAGTGATGATGATGATGAAGATGATGATAGAAGATATCGATGGCAAGAAACAGGTTTGTGCTGAAACGGGGCAGAGATCAGTTTGGAACGAAAAAGATGGAAAGGGAAGGGTTGGAGTTGGATGTAAGTTGGTTCTCGAGTTCCCCCTTGGCCGCAACCGACCGCTTGTGGTCCTCCTCCTCCCAGACGACGAAAGAAGAAAGAGGAGGGAGGAGAGCTTAACGGTGGCGCCAACAGGCCGGGATAAAGACGGGGAACTATGGTTTAAAATAATGCGCAATAATTCATTTAAAATAACATTACGTCATAGACGGGGGTGGAGGGAGGGGGGGGGGACTACAAGGCCTTGAAGACATATCAAGAACGGTTGAGAGATGGGACAAAGAAGGGATTGAGTGGTATAAGAGGGGAGTGGATGCTGTCTTTACTCGACGTGTCTCCTCCCGTGTCACCTATTTCTTGGCGTCCACTCCCAGCCTTCCCTTGACGACCGCAGGAGGACATGGGGCAGACCGGTAATGTTTGGAACTGAGGGAGCAGTGTCCCTGACTGTGACATCTTTCTGTCCCCTTCCTTGATGATTCTTCTGCAAAAGTGCATTTATATATTTAATGATCATTCCACAATCTTCGATACCCAGCTTCAGTGTCAAAGATATCCATTATTTTTCTAGTCGTACCATATTTATACTTTGAAATAGAAAGCTTACCAGTAAGTATCACATGATTTATTTTATTAACCGTTTTCATACTGACGCCTTCTAGGCGTTTTATTCCTAGCAGAACCGTTTTCTCATCTAGCTTAATCCTGCATGAGTACTTCAGTGCGATCAGATCCTCAATATCCGTCCACATGGGTTTAGTAAGTTGGTAGCTCAAGAAGAAATGCTCAATGTAATCATCTACCTTACAATGCTCACATTTAATTGAATCCCTTATTCCCATTTTTTGCAATAAGATATTTGTGGGGAAAATGTTATGCAGCACTTTCCAATGAAGTAATCTTAATCTTGTTTCATTTGTGCAGTTAGTAGCAATATTCCAATGTCCATCTGAAATGTCAGTTCCAAACTTCCTCTTCCAGAATTCCACAGCATGAGGAGTCACATATTCTCGTGTCAGCTTATGAAATCCTTTTAGGCCTATCTTACCAACTGGGGTGTTCTTGAACTCAAATAGTGGTGACGTTCTTATGTCTTCAAAATTGGACATAGTGATGGTCGATCTTGGAACAGCATTAAACATTACATTATAATCAAGCTGTGCATTCGGATATCTGTCATACCTGTGCAGAAATTCCTGAAATGACATGAAACGTCCGTCTATAAACAGACCTTTGACAAACAAAATTCCTTTGACGATACATTGAGGCAGTAATGTAGGTCGATTCCTATATAAAATAGTGCAGTTATTGAAAATAGGTTGATTTAATATATTATTTGTTTGTTCATTCGTTAGAGGGTGGTTATTTGTCAACCACGCTTCCAGAACTCATCTCCAAAATGGAAGACTTATTAGAGTGAGTCCTTTAAATCTTTCGATTCCTACAGTGCTCAGAAATACCGTTTTACCCCCCTACTTTCTGCAAACAATGGAGAGGTATGGCTTTCCACTCCTCATTCCGATTGTCTAACAATCGCTCTGCCCAGACCAGCAGGAGCAGTTTGTTTTTGTCTTTCTTGAATATCTATCATATTCAAACCTCCATTATCATACGGTAAGCACATTGTCTTTCTTTTCACTTTCTCAAAAGCTTTTCTGTTTGAGTATTTTTTCTTCCATATAAATCTGGAGCACATTCTGTTAATGGTTTGTAGCACCTTCTGAGGTAATGTAATAATTTGCATGACATGAAGAGACTGACTTAGTACGAACGTTTTCACACTATGAATTTTTCCAGCAATGGACAAATTTCGTTTTCCCCATCTGATCAGTATTTTTTCCACTTCCTCACACCTACCTACCCAATTTTCTTTCATGTTACAGGCTTGTGTGGATACCCCAAAGTAGACCCCAAGTATTTTCAATGATTTTGAGACCCTAATGCCATACTGCTCTTCTCCATACTGATGGTATTCAGTTGTGCACATTGCAACTGATTTTTGTCTGTTAAAAATGAGTCCAGTAAATGTTAAAAACTCTTTAATATGAGATAACACTTCCCTAAAATCCACAAGATCCTTAAGAAACAATGTCGTATCATCTGCATACTGCCTTATTTTGACTACTACGTTACCTGGTATTCTCAGTCCTTTGACTTTCTCACTCTGTCGAATTTTAATGGCCAGAAATTCGACTGCCAAAATAAAATTAAGAGGTGACACTGGACATCCTTGACGGACGCCGCTTTTCCTGTCAAATTCTCGCGATATGTAACCGCCATTTTTAACACATGACTTTCTGTCCTTCAGAATTACTTTTATCCATCGTATATAATAATCACTTAAACCAAATTTTTCAAAGGCTTTTAAGAGGCAGGGCAAAGAAACTGAGTCAAATTTTAATGCTTTCTGGTAATCGAGCGACAATATGATACTCTCGGATTTTTGCCCTTTCTCATGTTCAATGATATCGTCCACCTCCCGGAGCAACTGCGACATGCTTCTTCCTTTAATAAATCCATACTGATTAGTGCTAATTAAAGACTGGACAACCATACCTAACCTCATAGCTAATGTTTTGGCAATTAATTTGTAGTCCGAATTAGTTAAGGAGATAGGGCGCCAGTTCCCGAGGTCACTTCGCGATGAGCCCTTCCCTTTATGTAGCAATGTAATGATGCCTCTTCGCTGTGAAATGGAGAGATAGCCAACCTGCAAACTGTAAAGAAAATAGTCAGTCAAAAACTGTTTTTTGTGCCCAAAAGACTTTGTAAAATTCTATTGGAATGCCATCAGACCCCGGTGCCGATCCATTTTTCATGATTTTCAGTGCTGACAGCAATTCTCCATCTGTGACTGGCTTCTCACACTGCTCTGCGTCAGTATCATTCAACACTGGAATATCAATGCCTTCAGTATAACGTTCAAAGTGTTCCACTTTATCTTCCTCCGATTTATGTTCATTGTACAGTTTTTCATAATATCGACAAATTTCTTCTAAAATACCATATTCATCTTTAACCGTCTTACCATATTCATCTGTCAGAGTCGTAATTGTATTATTTGCAGATCTACACTTTTCAAGTGCCAGAAAGTATTTAGAGCATTTTCCCCCCTCTTCAATCCATTTCACTCCGGTCCTTATCTGAGCTCCTCGGGTTTCACTGATTTCATAAATTTCCAACTCCTTTTTTGTGGAGTTTATTAAATTAATCATTTCAAGGATGTGGGGATCTTGGGCTAGTTCTTCTCATAATCATTCAGTTTTTCCACTAACCTTGATGCTGAGGCCTTTTTCTTGATATTCTTAAATTTACTATATTTATTGTTGACTTACCTCCTTTATATTAACTTTGATCATCTCCCATCTGAAATGGGGGTCCAGATCTTGGTACTGGATAGCTGTGTCTGCAACTGTCTTATTAATCATGTTAACATATTGAATGTCCGAAAATAAGGAGATGTTCATTTTATAAGTTGATGGCCCACGTTTGAAGGAATTGAAAAATAAGGTAAGACGTACTGCTCTCTAATCGCTAAATCCTAAGCTTTTTATGCCGGACTGTGCAGAAAAGGTAAGTATATTTTCACCTATGAATATATAATCCAGCCTCCTAGCGATAGGTGGTGAACCTCGACACCATGTGTGACACTTCTCCTCTTCGTGCTGGATTCTCCATATATCTGTGATGGACAGTTGTGCCACCAATTCTCTAAATTTACTTACCACAGCAGCCGAGTGGGTCGCACCAGAAATAATATCTAATTCATTGTCCATAACAGCATTGAAATCTCCACAGCATATTAAATTCTGTAAGTTAGAAACCATTATATGAGCATTTACGATGCGTTTAAGCTCCGCAAAGAATGCATATTTTTCTTGTTCAATACAAAGTCCATAGACGTTTAAAATCTATATAGAATCTGTATTCCTCTTTATTTCAGATAAGATTACCCTGTCTGTTTTGTGCACAACAGAAATGCAATCTCTGTTTATATTTTTGCTAAACAACGTCAACAATCCCTTACTCCTCGTCGTCCCCTGGCTACCGTGCACCACCCCACCCCAATCTCGTTCAATATCATCCAGGTCTTCCTTTAAGGTATAGGTTTCCTGCAGAGTGATAATATCCGCTTTTTCTTTTCTCAGCAGTCTGAGGATAGTCCTCCTTTTCTTTTTATTTCTAAGACCGTGTACATTTAAAGTTAATACATTTAATTTATCTGCGCCGAACTCACCGCCATTTTTTTCCGTATCGCTAGCCATGGCTATCGTCCTTTAACTCGCCAGTCCCTCATCTGAATTACATCATGAGCATGTCCACTTCACTCCCCCTGTCCGTTAGCTGCTGCTCCGTGTCTGGGCTTCTGTTTTGGCAGACCTTCATTGGCTCCTGGAGATTCTGAAGAAAAACCTCGTTTCACGCTGCCAGAACGTTCTCTATTAAAAAAAACTCGTCATCTGACTCTGCTTACCGTCCTTAGTCATGCTCCTACTACGTCTCTCACCATCCTCATTCTTTTTGCTCTGTCCTTTAGGAGAACTGGTCTTATCCTTTCCACTCTCATTCTTCTTCTTTCGTCTGTCCTTACCAACTCTCTCCTCACTCCTTTTGTGTACTGTCTGTCCTCCCTCTCCGTCACTCGACATTACCTCACTATCCTTCCTGTCTAGGTCCTTCTTCTTTAAGTCTTCGTCACTTTCTTGCCCGTCATTCTCTGTCGATTCCTCATCCTCTGTCACCTCACCACGTTCTTCAGGAGTCCTTACCTCGTCAACTGTCTCGTCATTGTGTACGTCCACAGTCGTTTCTGCTTGTGCGGGTGTCTTTGTCCCTTCCTGTTCCACTAAAGGGTCGCATTTCCCATCCCCTTTCCGGTGGCCCGGCCTGCGGCACTGTAGGCATACTTCTGGCTTCGTGCACACAGCAGCAATGTGCCCCACTTCCAAACACTTTCTACAAGTGGGAGCCACCTGGTCCCTCATTTCTTTATAATATAGAGACGCTCTAAACGGCTCCATGTCCATAGTCCGAGGGAGCGGGGAACTAGGCAGGTCAATCCACACTACCCGTCTACCTGTCATCCAGTCCGTCAAAGCACCGTCTGGAGACCTGGCCTTCTCCATTATAATGGTCGACCGGGTCTTAACCCCGGCTTTCACCAGGTACTTCAAAATGACGTCATTGGAGTATGATATGGGGATGTCCCCAATGGTTAAGCGTGTGGAGGGAACCTCCTTACCGTCAGAGTCTCTGACAACAAATGGGTTTTGACTTAAGAGTCTCACTGTTTGACCCCTGAGTTCCACACCTTTGGCTAACAGTCTTACCCTCGCCTCCTGCGACTTCGGGTACAGCCTCCACAAACCTCCGATCCTCTGGGCTCCTCTTACCCCGCCAAGACTCGACGTCTGCTCTCCTGCCTTGCAGAGCGAGAACACACTGATGTCCTCCGGAACCTCCTTTGCCAGGACGAAAACGGGATAAATTCCCTGCACTTCAGGCATTGTTCCTCTATGACTGAAAGTATAATTATACTTCAATAAAAAAAAAAGGCAAAATAGCAGCAAGAAAATTAGGGGAAAGGGGCGAGAAGGGGCAGAAAGGCCAAACAAACAGTGTGTACGACCGTAGAGCAAATCAGACAAAAACAAAAAATAAAAAAAAAATAAAAATCTAGCTAACCAATAGAAAGGAAGGACAAAAAAACAAAGATAGAGAAAAAAAGATTCGTCAGCGGACGAACAGCTCCCCAGCAAAACAGCTGATTGACACGCTTGCGAGCACAGCTCACAACACTGGATCACAACAGTCCCCCTGGAAAAAAGGAAGAAAATGAACTCGAAAGATTGACAAAAACGCAAAATTCCTCAAAAATCTAACACAATGGTCGAAACCTAGACTCACCTTCAAATTCCCCTTACCTCTGCGAGCACGCACAACCCAAAATTGCCGCGAATTACCAAGGATAATCCACAAAACAAAGTGAAAATTGGACGAGCTCGAGCCGGCGTGACAACCTACCAGGTGTCCTTTTTTTCTTTTTCACGCAAACATTCTTGATGTGGACAAATGCAATGCCTGCTTCAAACTGGGTGTCAAACTTTTACGTTTTAATTAACAAAGGAAATATTCATGTCGTCTAGACCTCTTCAATCTTTCTGACATGGCTGCTGCATTATTAGTTCATCCAGGGATGTGAACTGCAGTATTAAATTGTCAAAAGATTAAATCTCTGTTGGAACGGGCACCATCACTCCTCAACTGGGACCAGATACGTTCTATAGGATTAAGGTCAGACTGGTACGGTGGAGGCTGTGGACTTCGTAGCCGTCCTTTCTAATAACGCTGTCAATTTCATAGAAGATGTATGTTTGTATTATGAATCTATTCACTAAAGCATGCAATTCAGCTTTCCTAAATCGCTCGAACAAGATATGGAATCTTTCTAAAACGAGATATTCTCACCAGTATTTGTGCTGGATGATGCTGGGACCTTGAAGTCAAAGTGTCTCCCGAATGGTGGGAATGATTGTCCATGTGACCGTTGGATTTTGAGACGGGGTAGCGGACGAGGAACTAACTAGTCCACGAATATTTCAGCGTTCATTTCGTGGATGTGCTGGGGGCTAATAGGACATAATGTAAAGATCATATCATAGACGTCCATAAAACGCATGATTTTACCACAAATGTGGAGATCAGTGATTCTTTGGCCTGTGCGAAGTCGAATTTTTTGGCTGCACTTGCGTCTTGTAATGTTCACAATGTCCAACAGTTCTTCCAGTTTGTTTTAAAATCTGCAAAGGAGCAGCGGATTCTAAAGGATACAAACATTAAAATGAGACGTCATGATCAAGAAACGAGGTCATCAGTGGTTAGAACGTCCGCTTTTGCTACGTCATGTCCGGAGAATAGGTGGCATCGGAAGGATTTCATTGTCCTCCTTAACTAATGATCACGATTTGCTTGGCTTTTCTGACTGATCAGACTTCTGTTAAAACCCATGCAGTGTAACACCTCACTTGAAACATACATTCCATTTCTCCTCAACAAGCGGGTCTGCGTCTACGAAAGCTTTGTGTCCGTACGTCACACACCAATAAGTTGTAAATAAGCTAATGTTCACCATTTCGTTGCTGCTGAGTTCTTTGTATAACTTTATAAAGAAAACTGTTTTTATTTCAAATCCTATCAAAGTCAAAAAATAGTTTCTAGTTAGGGCAAATTGAGAGAGGAGGCTATGTAAAATTTGACCAAGACTGATCAAAGCAAACCGGAGATATTCCAAACGAAAACCGTATAGTGTTAGACGAACTATAGTAGATAGTAGTAGTTGTTGTTGTTGTCGTTGACGATGATGCTGTTGTTATTGATGTTGTTGTTGTGTTGTATTAACAGCAGTGGCAGCAGTGGAAGGACATTCGTTTACGATTAATGGCCTTTCGCGTAATTGCAAGTTTCGCTTAATCGCAACAATTTTCAGAAAAGATTTTTTTCTATATGAAAGTTACTAAATAATCGCAATACTTCTCTGGATAATTGCAACCTTTCAGAGGCCGTAAATGTAAAGATAAGCGCTGGAAAGAATAAAGCTGACAGATCATAGAAGTAACACAAGAAAGCTGAGATGGGAGTAAAATGATTAATCGTGATTATCGATGGGAGCGCTTTCACAGCAAGTATGATATAGACCCCTCCTCAGGTCACCGATAAGAACTGACACTATTAGGCGCCAGAGACGCGGGCTACGAGTAAAGATCACTTAAATCAAAAATCCCTACCTTAATAAACAGCGTTATCACATGTTTAAAGGCACGTAAGCAGCCTTTAGCAACTGACCATTTTGGAACATGGATTTTTATCAACCTGAATGTTGGAGAATGGGCTGCGTCAGCTCACAGACCTAGTGCGTATCTTAAGCTTTTATTTTACTCAACCTCAGTATTCAGACGAACCTGCCAATTCTCTGTCTCTCTGTCTCTCTGTCTCTCTGTCTCTCTCTCTCTCTTTCTCTCTCTCGCTCTCTCTCTCTTTCTCTCTCTCTCTCTCTCTCTTAATTACATGTATAACGAATACTCAGAATACGATCCCGCATCTCTCTCCGGCTCAACAACGCGTCCCGCGGTCCCTAACTCGGGCCTGGCATTGGTAGCAGATAGTACACTGCACACCAATCCTACCCCAGGGTTTTTTTTTTCCAAGTCGCCGCGAAATTATATCAGGGGTGGGTAGGGTGGCGAGGGAAGAGGGGAGAGTGATGACCCGATCATAGCTCACTTATATGAGTTTCTCCTTACGTAATCATGCCCTTGTGTGTTTGTATTCGAGTTCGGGTATTAAAAATCTAACCCTTGTGTTGAAAACCATGGGCGAGAGCAATTACGCGAAGCTCGAGTGTATGATTTTCAACACAAGGGTTTGATTTTTTAATACCCGAACGAGAATGCAAACACACAAGTGCATGATTGCGATTTCAAGTCACATGCGGTCATTTACAACAATTAACTTCTCCGAAATTACACCTCCTGGTGGTTTAATCTAACTTTTTTGAACTGGCAAAAAAACCTGCTTACGGCCCTAGTGCTGTGATGTCGATCATAGCACTCATTTCAACTTTTGTAACATTCTGCAGAAGCTGACGTGGAATAACAAAAGAATCCCATTAAGGAAATACTTAGGACGTCAAATAATTCTAAGTATAGTGTTCATTTCCTTAGTGCTGTTCGCAATTCATAAGCAATGATCTCAAATAATTAAAGGCATCAATAACATTTTATAAAATCATACATTTTATCAGAAGCTGTAATCGGAAAAACACATGTCTAAAAAGAAATGAAACAATGTCTAAGCTAGCATAGCAGTCAGTTTCAAAGTTTGTGGAGACATGTTTTGAAATGTTTTAAACAAACATCGGGTCTGAAAGTTTCTATGGCCTCGTGTCTCATTTTATCTACTGAGAAAAAGTATTTTCGGGCACTCCTGCGCAAAACTGAAAAAAAATTACCAGACTATACTGATTTGCGTCTGCCTTATCAGATCCATTTGGCTGAAGTTTTTTTTACTATAAAAGTCTATATGACACAGCACACAATCCATGACGTGCAGAAAGAGAACACAAATTGCATATAGCGCATAGTATATGGATAAACATAATTTTCAGTGCACTATTTTACAACATTTACGCGTTGATTGTGCAAAGTTTGCATTTTAGTTGGCAGTGTTACGTCCGCAGAATGACATTCTGACATAATCTATAGATATTGAATTTTGAAATGCCTCAGGAGAGGGGCAAGTAAGGTGAGTTTACTTGCATTCATAGATAATTCTTCCTTTCATTTTTTTAACTTGTAGATCTATCACAAGTTGATCATTTTGTAAAAAAATCTAGATCAGCTCCAAATTTTCATCAAATTATTTCTTAGTCTGGTCATGTTCTATCTGTCCATTAAGTCTCAAGGAAATCGGTTCGTAGTGTAATATTAAAACATCCTAATCAAGCAATATGTAACTCAGCTAGGCACTGTAAAACTTTATGATGCAGTTTTTTCAAAGAGCTTAGATGAAATGGAGACATCACTACGGTCACGTGACCATGATTCGTTGAACCCGCTGCCCACCATCGAATTGGGGGCAAAGCAGTGTTTGTTTACACGGTAACAATAGTGAAGACGTGTGTCGTGTTTGGGTGTACAGCCCGTGATATCAAGAATCCGGCCAGAAGTTTTCATTCGTAAGTATTCATTTGTACTTCTTTAACACTTAGTTAAGCATTAAATTGAGGTTTTAATGTGATTAATAATAAAATGAAACGAATTTTGATCGCTCGACCGTGGCACTGGCATGTGTTGATCCACGTGTTGATCCACATTTTGTCATGCATTTTCGCGTATGCTCTATAATTTAAAAAAAAAGACTTAAGGTGTTTAGTTCTAATCTAATCCTCATCCCTCCTGCCTCCATTCATTCAAGTAAATAGATCTATGTCCATGAGGGATAATCTGTCTGCTAAATCTATGAGCTGCAAATGTAAACAGTAGGCCTAGGCCTACATTGCCGTTCTGACCCCAGTCCTTTTGTTGGTCGGCATCATCGTAGACTGATGATAGTGGGAAGCTCCACTGTATATTAAGAAAAATATTGTTTCCAAACATACAAAATGATGAGAAAGATACAGTTTGGTTGTCTAAGTCCATGCTGTCTGATATCTGCACAGATAAGTTGTAAGATATATGATGGTTAGGTCTGATGTGCCCTGTTACAGGCTCAGCCACAAGACAAAGTAAAGGCTTAAAATGTTGTATTAGTCTATCATTATTATAATTTATTTTTACTTTTCTTCTTCAACTTTAAAATCTTCTTTGATTCATTCATGTGTTGGTGTTCTTTGCTACAAGTTTAGTGATTATTACTGCGTTTTATAATATCGTCAAAAATTTTGTTTACATTAGAGACAGATTTTGAGCATTTGAAAGTTGTGATACAGTTTCACATTGCTGAATAATATATCATATAGTAAGGTTAGGGATAGAAGAACACTTGCCAAACTTGCTGATTTTTACATTATTGGCCTCTTTCACATCGTAATTAATTCAGTAAACTTGCAATAATTGGAACCTGGGTTCAGTTTCACATAGGAGGTTTACACATTTTTTAAAAATCTTAAACCACTGTATTTTTTGCCATTCTCTCCAATTTTTTTTTATTCTTAAGGCTCAATGTTTTGTTATTGTATTGCTATGTTATTATGGAAATATAGGAAATTGTTTCAACCATACCCCATTGATATCTGTTTTCAGATTCCCATTTTCCAGACCTGAAATTTGTCAGCAATGGATAAAAATGTGAATCGTAAAGATGAAAAGACTGGAAAACTATGGCAACCCAGTGTTCACTCAAGAATATTGAATGGTCACTTTTTGCCAGGTGACTTTGAAGTGGACACTGCTAATAAAAAGTTAAGAGAAACTGCTATCCCAACTGTTTTCCCCAGCCACCCACAGAATCAGCAACCGAAGAAGACTCAGAGGCGATCATCACCAAAGAAAAGGAACTCACCTAAGAAAAAACACCCCAGATTTTCTGCAGACCCAGACCCTTTAACAGTCAATACAGCCATTACAACAACAGAGCATAATTATTGTTGTTCAAGTGTAGAAGTAGATTTACAGGAAACAAAGAGACTATTACAGAAGAAGGATGAACAACTGACCGCAGAAAACAAAGAAATAAGATCCCTCACTCAGAAACTAAAAAGAAGAGATGAAAACATTTTCAAAATTCTATCTGACATGGAAAATCTGACGATTTTCTCCCAAGAACAACATGACACACTTAAATCTCATTTTGATGCCGATACACTAACCTTATTTGAAAATGAATTGAAAGCCTCATCAACCAGTTTCCATGTTAGAAGATATTCAGAGGCGCTGAAGAAGTTTGCAGTTACTCTACACTTTTACAGCAGTCAGGCTTACGATTATGTATGGAAATTTCTTACACTGCCTCATCCATCAACCATTCAGAAATGGGCAAAATCTCGAGAATGTAACTCTGGATTCTTAGGTGAGGTCTTGGAGACTCTAAAATCAACACTTTAGCCAAACACCAAGAATGTTGCTATTATGTTTGACTGCATGCACCTTAGAAAGGTTTCATTTATGATTCTGGATCCAAGACATACATCGGATCAGTGAATTTGGGCCATTTAAATGGAGAAGATGATGACACTCCAGCTGGGCAGGTATTAACTGTGATGGTAGTTGGACTTAGAAAGCATTTCAAGCAGCCCATTAGGTATTTCTTTATAGACAAAGTGATTGCAGACACACAGGCACAAATTGTGAAAGACTCTTTAATTTTACTCTATGAAATTGGATACTCCGTTAATGATGTTTGTGATGGCTGTTACACCAACCAATCTACCGCCGGTCTAAGGATGTCCTTTGAATCCCTTTGACATAAAGACTGCTTTTCCCCATCCCCTCAGCAATGAGAATGTATATTTAATCTTTGATGCCTGTCGGAAACTGCCTGAGAGACCTGAAAACACTATTTCATCAGGAAGAGGAAATTAAGTGTGAGTACATATATACTGTACAACTTGACAAGGTTCAAAGAGAAGACAATCTGGTTCTTGCCAATAAAGTAAGGGGAAGCATATCAAATACTGTATGAAAAACACAAAATGAATGGGAAATTCGCTGTCCAGTTGCCAAAGACAGTGATTTCTGTTACAGAAGCCTAGTCGAATTTCCCTCTTTGAGCCAATAAACTGTTTTCTCCACTGTCACTTACAAGAAATTCCACAGTCTCTAGAACTTCTTTAATTATTTGCAGAATTCAATGAGCTTATTAAAAATGATGTTCAAAATATAGATCTTGCAGTTCGTTTTCAAGCTGCGAACCGATACATCGAAAGGTGTAAACAAGCTAACCAGTTTCCTTAACGACAAGTGCTCTGCACAGAAGGCCACACCGAAACCGAAGTGAATGACCCAAACTTCAGATTTAATTTACAAAATCAGGAGAGAATGTAAAATAATTCGCAGGTAGGTTCACAAATCTAGGGCCCATTCTTACTGTCTTCCTAACGCATGTGACAGCATGTTATTTTCAGCCAATTAGAAGTCTGTAACATTAAGGGATGATCTATCCTTGCTAGCATTTGTAGGAAGTAGTGGAACCACAAACTTTATTAGGATGTTTGACAAGCTTTTTTATTACTGCAATTCTTCAAGTCCTTATGACAAAGGAACAAAAGTCCAATGATGGAAAGAAACTTCAGCACAAGAGAAAAGGAAATGAAGGATGCAGTTACATACATATCATCACTGAAGGATGCTGTCGGTAAGCTGCTCATTCACGGAAAGCGCAAGACAGGTTTTGTTGGTTTTATTTACACCCTTCACTCCATCTTAGGCCTCAGCAAAATTCAATTCAATTCAATTTACTCACACACTGCAAATTTTTCATGACATACTGTCTGTCTCAAGACCATTTGAAAACGTTCTTCAGCAGAATTCGCCGAAAGAATGGCTGAAACAACAATCCAACACCAGCCTTTCTGCTCAAAAATTGTGTCCCGCCATCTAAAAAGGGCAACTGCATAAACTTTAAGGAGCCAACAGTTAAACTGGTTAGGCCGCAAGACGAAACAACAACACCTGCTGCAGCAGCAGCAGCAACAACATGTAAGGATTTGCAGCACTTCATTCAGGCAATCACAAAACCCAGCGTATTTCATGACCAAGCCTTCTACTACATTAGTGGCTTTATTGCGCGCAAAGTGGCAGACAGACTTGAGTGCAGCAAATATACGAGTCCTCCTTGTGAAAGACCATGGCAATCCATCTGCAGAATTCACATCGGGGAGCTCAAGAGGTGGTTTGCTCATGTTTGATGATACAGTATATGTTCACAGTTGTAAAGGAGGCCGACAGACTCTGCGTCAAATTCTAGTGCCAAAAGGTGTAATCAACGAAGTTGACCAACATCTGGTCCCTAATGTCACAAAGAATCTGCTTGAGGCCGTTAGCACAACAGTTTTTCCAGACATTTGGAGTCACGACAAGTTACAAGCCTTGAGACAGAGGACTGTCACCTGCACCAGGTCATTAAAGAAGCCTGCAAGATCTTTTGTAACACCGTTATTTATCATCATGAGATACTTCTTAGTGACTGCTACATATTCAAAGACTGTGGAACACAACGTCATAAACTTACAAAGACTGTGCTCTTCCTCCATCAATAATGCAGTTGGATTGAGAGTCTGTCCTCCAAGAAATTTTGGTGAATACTATTAATTGTACTATCTTGCTATTTATAGTGTCACGAGGTGAGATGATTGTTATGTCTCTCAATGAGTTGTGTCTGACGAGGGCACGCTTTAGGGCGAAGATATACTGGATCCGTCCGCCTGTTGTCTGTAAAATGAAGACAGTTGAAGGATACAAAAATATAAGTATACTGCGTCCGCCATTTGTTGCCTTCATAATGAGCAAGCAACAAGACATTAGCCTCATTCGACTCAATGGTGTTTTCTAGGAAACAGAAGTTAGCGTTGCTGCTGTATTTGCGAAAAAGAAGGCGCAGTAAACAGCGATCAATGTCAATTCATCCCATAAACAAATTAAGGAGCAAGTGTGGCGAATATCATCACTTCTTTTGATGGTGGAAACAAAGCCATTGTTTGAGATAAGTGTGCACAATAAAAATTATTAACTTTTCAAAAAAAAATTAAAAAGCAGAACAGAACTTTGCAATGTTCACGAAAGAGTTGGAATGAAGACACAGCCTATTGCAACAGTGACAGTAACCTACACATGGGGAACATTTTTTAGTGTGTATGTGTAAAAAAAAAAAAAACTCTTGTGTATGTAAATTTTTTTTTTTTTTTAAATACGCTGAAAATCACAAATCCTTCGCACCCGGGGGTTTTCGAGTGCGCTGGAATCAAATCTAGCCTTAAAAATAGGATTTAAATATTTTGACATTTTAGATTTTGCGATTTTATGTCCCGCCTACAGCTATTAGTCATTTCCGGTCGTCGAGTCGTCCGTCTTGAAGGCTAGAATGCAACATGCGACACTTCAATCCGGCTGTCCTCGGACAGGTGTCTGCAAGCTGGAAGTCTGAATTGTGCACTTTCCGTTGCCTAGATATAAGGGGGGAGCTTGGAGGTTTAGACGCGACAGTCAGAATTTACTTCAGCCAAGAGAGGGGCTGCTGAGCGCAAGTCTAGTTACCGTGTAGTACATTCTTAAATGAAATTTATAGTGTTTAACAGGGTAAGGCTTTGCAATACTAGTGATGTAAATGTGGCCATGGGCCGTAATGGAAATTGACTTTCTATTCCATAGCTGATAAAGATAACTATAAATGACGTGTTTTCATACATCAGTTCGGATGAATCGTAGTGCCGACGTGGCGAGGGTCGGGGTTGTGAAATGTATTAATGTGATCTTGTAAGTCATAGTATAGATTGAATGTGTAACTACGGTTACCTTTTTTTGTTTATTGTAGCCTTCCAGAAATAGGCTGCCATCCTATATTAGGATTGTGTGTCCCTCGGGGAGTCAGTGGGTGATAAGCGTTAACCCAAATGTGTCTAGTATTTTGGGCTGTGTGCCCCTGACCAAAGGCAAAGCCTTGTATAACATGCTGTGAGCTAGTAGGCCTATACATGAATTATCGTGGGTAGAGTGTCCACCAGGACCTGGAACCGCATGTCGACGTAACCGAAGGGGCCACGTAGCGGGGGCTGGAAGTTCCTGAGAAGTCGTCGCTGCAGGAGTGTCGTCGCCGTCCCCATCCTGTCTCCGTCACCCTGCATATTCTTCTGGTTCTGTGACTCTCGACGCACAAAGAGCCTCTAGAGACAGGGCTCTGTGAGTCACAGCCTTGTTGGATTCCAGACTGTTTAAGTTACGTTTATTTGTAGTGGTTACTGATTGTATTGTCATGTGATAAATTTTGTGAGGGTCAATGGAGGAAATATTAGATACCTTGCCTTCCTTAAAGTAATACATTTTGTCATTTATGGTAATTCTTATTTTGTCCATTGTGTTGTGACTGCGCGTTAGTGTTAGCGTGTGTAAGTAGTGGCCGAGTGTCAGGGCTATCTTTCTGTTCATGTCGGTAGTCTTTGGTGTTTTGAATTGTGTGTCTGTTCGTGCAGTGAAGGGATTCTCGTTATCGATGTCTTGTCTTTTCTTGCTATCCTGTCGTCTCTCTCTGGTGTGTCTGGGGTATGGCCAGTTTGTGACATTTTTTGGGGCTTGTCCGTTGCGATTATTAGTCTGATAGTAATAATTTACATTATTATTTTCCTGTTGTACATAAGTTGTTATGCTTCTCAGGAGAAACTCTGTAGAGCTGTGACCGCTGGTGAGCCGAGTGATGCGCCGATGATGTGAACTTTATAATTGAGGACTGCCGAGTCTGTTGCTAGCCATCATCGGGATCGCAGCTGAACCTCTGTCCCACTACGGTGAAGGCTTATGTGTAGCAGCAACTGGGGGCCTGTGGTAGCATCTTGTTCAACGTTTTGAAATAAGCTAAGTAACAACTGTTGTGACTTTGTGTTCTGTCCGTCCTCTTTGTCTGTCAGGCTATTCTGATCTTTTGGTAGATAAATAACTTATACCTGCTGAATTGAACCGTCTGCTGGTCACTACCTGGGTCTCCAATAGTGAAATGATTAGAACATTCAATGTTGGACCGATCGCGCATAGCCAAGTGTAAGCAGCATTGTAAATACGTTAATTTTAGCGTCGCATTAGAGTTGCAGTTAACTGGGTGTTGCACTGTGAGCCATCCATAGACTTGATAAATAGTCCGTTATGGCGGAATTGCATGCATTCGTAGAAATTGGGAAAACATGTGGATTGGGAGGTAAGGAATTACTTGAGTGGGCAAAAAGAGAATTAAAGGAGAAAGAAGATAAAGACAGAGATATCAGAGAAGAGCAGAGAGAAAAAGCAAAGGCGGAGTCAGAAAAAGCAAAGGCGGGGTCGTAAAGAGCCGAGTTTGAAGCGAAGAGGGCCGAAGAGGCGCGGAAAATGTGAGAGATAAGAGGTATTTGGGTTCACAACAATCGGGTATTTCAGAACAGTTTCGCTCTCCCAAGCCTAAACTTCCTTAGTTTCGCGAAGGTGTCGATACAATGGATTCGTACTTATTCCGATATGAACACAACTGCTTGTCAATGGGATAAGAATTACTGGGGGTCATACCTAGCTAACCTGTTAACAGGCAGGGCTTTAGACACCTTTCATTCACTCTCAAAAGGGAGTGTTATTTGTTATGATGAGCTTAAAGAAGCCCTCCTCAAATTCTACTTATGCACAGAATTTGGCTTCCGGGACAAATTTCACAATTCACGGCCTGGTCCTAAAGAAAGATTTCCTGCCTTTATAAATAGGGCGCGGCATTTCCTGACACGATGGGTAGAACTATCGGGGGTGCCACAAATGTACGATGGGATGATTGATTAAAGACCATGTTTTCTCATCTTGCCATCCAGACTTGGTAGCATTTCTTAAAGAGCGAAAACTCTCCTCATTGGAGGACTTACAGACACAAGCGAAGCCCTATTGCGAAGCTCATCCGTCGAGACCTCTTACAAAGTCTAAGGTGGAAGAGGAACCATGTTACGCTTCAACGGGGGTTCATAAGAGCAAATGGGACAAGGAATAATGATCGTCCCCGCGACAGGCGGAGATACACGGGTAACAGTGGGAATCGTCGCCGTAGTGAGGATAGGAATGGTGGTGGGAACTTCGGGGATAGACTGAGGAGTCCCACACAGGGAACTTCTTTTTCTAGAGACCATTACTGGGTGCTAAACCTTATCCAGGGAACAATCGGTACAACAATAGGCCCGAAGATGTCATTTGCTACATGTGTAAGCAGAAGGTCATCCAGAACCGATATCCTTTAAACAATAACTCAGCTGCTGCAGCAGTCCTATCTGAACATTTCAGGAGGGGAAGCCCGACTAGAATGCGGACATACTTTACCGGTACTGAGTGTGGCACATACTGGTGGCACGCTCAAATTATGTTTCGCGTTGGTTGGGAATCAACCAGCGTCATGTCTGAGAGACACGGGTGTTCCACGGTAGGAGTGAAACGCAGTTTAGTGCATGATACAGAGTTTCTTGGGAAAATGTTAAGTGTGTAACCTTTACAGGTCGCATCGAAACATTGGAGGTGGCACGTGTGTCAATACAATCACCATATTTCACAGGTACAACCAAAGCCTGCGTTTTTGACGAACCGATCCCCGACGTCATTATAGGGAATCTACCTCAAGTGAAAGAATGTTCTCAATCAGATATTTTTCGTCATTCGCTCTTGTCAAGAAAAAAGATCGATCAGTGGAGATTGTGTATAGACTTTAGACGTCTAAATGAAGTCACGGTGTTTGATTATGAACCCATTCCCCTGCAAGATGAATTATTCGTCGGTCTGTCCGACGCAAGATATTTCACCAAAATAGATCTCACCAAAGGCTATTGGCAAATTCCTCTAGCTACAGAATGCCGCCACATGACGGCATTTCAAACCTCGTTGGGGTTATTTCAATGGGTTTATATGCCGTTCGGATTAGTGAATGCACCAGCGACGTTCGCACGCATGATGAGAACGCTGTTGCGAGACACTCCGAACGTGAAGTCATTTTTTAATGATATGACAGTGTGTTTATATCACAGCACTTCGGCCAGCAGTTCGTCCTGCAGCCGGATCACAGGCCCCTGAAATTTCTGAGGCGCAACAGATCGCTGAACGGTCGCTTCACCAGATGGGCACTGCCGCTGCAGGAGTTCTCGTTTGAAGTGGAACCCATTTCTGGCAGCAGCAATTCCTGTGCTGACCTGTTGTCAAGATGTGGATGAAGTTGACAGTTCTTTACTGGAACATTGTTGTAGTAATATGACATTCAGGGAAAGACTTCCTTAGTTTACTTATTATTCATCATTAGTGATGAACACTTTAGATTGCGGTGATTAACTATAAATTATGTACTGTACTTTTGTATGCTGATAGTAATACTGTAATTTCTGAGATATGCATTGTTGCTTGGGGAGTTACGCACGTTATGATCTTCCAGTTCGTTATCTTCAAATTGATCGGATCGCGATTAATTGGGAAAATTGATTTCTCTCTTGGGGAGGGGGATGATGTCACGACGTGAGTTGATTGCTATGTCTCGCAATGAGTTGTGTCTGACGAGGGCACCCTTTAATCTGAATTGTGCACTTTCCGTTGCCTAGATATAAGGGGGGAGCTTGGAGGTTTAGACGCAACAGTCAGAATTTACTTTCGCCAAGAGAAGGGCTGCTGAACGTAAGTCTAGTTACCGTGTAGTACATTCCTAAATGAAATTATTGTGTTTAACAGGGTAAGGCTTTGCAATACTAGTGATGTAAATGTAGCCATGGGCCGTAACGGTAATTGACTTTCTGTTCCATAGCTGATAAGGATAATTATAAATGACTTTGTTCATACAAATCAAGTAGGATAAAGTGGAAAATGCTCAAGAAGACAAATGCAGAGAGAAAATGAAAGAAGGAAAGAAAGTGATGTGGTGGGAATCGAACCCGCGACCTCTGCGTCGGCACCCATCGCCTTGCCGTCAGTTCGGAATTAGGTAGACGTCGATACACGACCACGCCGCCACTCCAAAAAAAGTGGCTTAGTGGCCGGGGTCTTTCCCGAAGCCGAACAGAAGACTAGCAGTCATAGCGCTGAGCACGAGACTCACACACACCACAAGCTCTCCCGCCCCCCTCTTCAACCAAAGGCCGTTAGGCTTCATTTGGTAACTCAGCAAGACAAACACTCAGACGTACACACACCATTAAACATAGTGAACAAGACAGGGTCGTTTCATTTAGTGGTGACATAAGTGTAATAATACAAGGATGAAACGGAGCACTGGCTTATAGAAATCAAGTAGGATAAAGTGGAAAATGCTCAAGAAGACAAATGCAGAGAG
The DNA here is from genome assembly GCA_033807755.1 of Ellobium chinense. Classification (NCBI taxonomy): domain Eukaryota; kingdom Metazoa; phylum Mollusca; class Gastropoda; order Ellobiida; family Ellobiidae; genus Ellobium; species Ellobium chinense. Next base: position 208,534 of record JAWQUT010000082.1, on the reverse strand, counting down.
AAAATGAAAGAAGGAAAGAAAGTGATGTGGTGGGAATCGAACCCGCGACCTCTGCGTCGGCACCCATCGCCTTGCCGTCAGTTCGGAATTAGGTAGACGTCTATACACGACCACGCCGCCACTCCAAAAAAAGTGGCTTAGTGGCCGGGGTCTTTCCCGAAGCCGAACAGAAGACTAGCAGTCATAGCGCTAAGCACGAGACTCACACACACCACAAGCTCTCCCGCCCCCCTTTGTTCATACACCAGTTCGGGTGAGTCGAAGTGCCGACGTCGCGGGTGTCGGGATTGTGAATTATGTATTAACGTGATTTTGTAAGTCTTAGTATGGATTGACTGTGTAACTACGGTTATCATTTTTTGTTTATTGTAGCCTTCCAAAAATAAGTGGCCATCTTATATTAGTAGGACTGTGTGTCCCTCGGGGAGTCAGTGGGTGGTGAGCTTGAACCCTAGTGTGTCTAGTATTTTGGCCTGTGCGCCCCTGACCAAAGGCAAAGCCTTGTATAGCCGGCTGTGTGCCAGTAGGCCTATACGTGAACTACCGTGGGTGGAGTGTCCACCACGACCTGGAACCGCATGTCTATTGTAACCGAAGGGGTAACGTAGCAGGGGCTGGAGGTTTCTGAGAAGTCGCCGCTGCAGAAGTGTCGTCGTCCTCGTCGTCCATGTCCTGTCTGCGTCACCCTGGATATTCTTTTCGTCCTGTGACTCTCGACGCACAAGGAGTCACAGCATCGTTGGATTTCAGACTGTTTAAGTTACGTTTATTTGTAGTGGTTACTGATTGTATTGTCATGTGATATATTTTGTGAGGGTCAGTGGGGGAAATATTAGATACCTTGGTTTTCTTAAATGACATTTTGTCATTTTATCGTAATTCTTATTTTGTCGAGTGGGTTGTGACTGCGCGTTAGTTTGAGCGCGTGTATGTAGTGGCTGAGTGTCAGGGCTATCTTTCTGTTCTCGTCGGTATCCTTTGGCTGTTTTGAATGGTGTGTCTGTTTGTGCAGTGGAGGGATTCTCATTATCGTTGTCTTGTCGTTTCTTGCTGTCCTGCCGTCTCTCTCTGGTGTGTCTGGGGTAGAGGCGGTTTGTTACATATAGTGATAATGATAGTTGACATTGACAGTGTTTTATTGTCTCTTCGTTTATGTAAATCTCAGTTATCTCTCTCTATGTCCTGTAATTATCTCTGCCTTTCTCCATTTTTTCACTTCTCCCACTCTCTTTCACTATGCTGTCTCTTTTTTTCATTCTCTCACTCTTTCTAACAGTCTTTTCACTCGCGTTTTTTGTCTTATCTTTACTCCGATTATTTATATTGCACATGCTCTGAGTATTAATGTTAACCAATTTGAATGAGTTTTTTGGGGAGGAGGAGGGGAGGGGAGGAGGCATGCGATGAGAAGAGAAGGAAGGATTGGATGATTTCTGAAGTAACCTCACTAACTATTCATTCACGCTTTTATGGCATGATTTCATATTCATTCATATGTTGTACTGTTATCCAATTTAATTTATATAAGTTCGTAGTTTACGAGCAACCACGCCAGAAACAACAAACTAGTACTGTGTTATTTTGTCATTGTTCAACTTGACTCTCTCTCCTTGACCTCGCTAGCCTTTCCGTAGACCAGTATTGCCACTGACATAGAACAAAATGTTTACTACTTAGCAATAATATATCATTGCGAGTGTGTGTGGGAATCATAGAAAGTTCACGCATTAACTTGTAATAGGTCCGAAATAGGGTGGAAGAATGAATTGGAATACTATGAAAACCTTCTTCATGGTTGGCATTTTCAATATATTTTCAGTGATTAAGTGGAGTTGACTCTTTAGGAAAGATAAATTGCAGAGCTTTTATTTTAAAGGCCAAATCAACGCCCGTTGTACCTCGAAAACCTCATGAAACAGTGGGGGCGCGTCTATGGTAACCCAGTAGACTTGACCCCAGTATGGCTGCCGAGCCGCCATGTTACTGCGCACGCCTCGCGAGCTCGGTCGGTAAGAGAGGCCTCCATGTGTTATGTTCCTTGAGTTGTGTTTTTTTTTTAATTCAGTTTTTAGTTATGAAATAGCATAGACAAACCGAGCTAGAAGGCGAATAAAATTTGAGCCCAAACACTTTTTTTTTTCTTGTAAACCAGGGTGCCACAAATTTTGAATCCTACAATAACAAGCCTATTTTGAAGTAAATAGACCGTGCAATAGTGCAATGTCGATTCCATGATTTAGGTATCAAAGTGAAACCGAGTACTTTCAGGTATAGACACCGACACCGTGTATTTGACTTCACATAAAATATAGCTGCAAACAAATGGGTCTGTATGTCATACTGTATAAAGATGCAAAACCCAATAAAATCGTTACAACAATAAAATTAAATGAACAATGCCTGTCCCTTCCTTTGGCTTGCCACTTGGTGCACAACTACAGCATTAATTATTCCTAGTGTGGGACGGTGAGAAATGACCGAGTTGAACCAGTGCCGGGGAATTTCTGGAGTGGTGTCCCTTGCTGTGCTGAACAATGAGCGAAGAAGGGAGTAATGGCGACGTCCTTTTTTAATGAGTATCGTTTGAAGGTTCAGCAAACTGTTGTCAAGAGAGCCAACTCCTTTCTTCGCCTCACCAAGAACTGCACTTTGTTCAGCCTGTGTGGGATCACCTACTGCTACCGGAGTTCACTGGCATGTGGAAGAAGCACCCCGCCTCGTCTGCACCCTCCTACCTTTCCACCGGTCTACACTTGGTAAATGTCGGCAGAGTGTCTCAAGAGGGCCTTGAGGAAGGATGGGGAATCTTTCCACGGCTAAGAGATACGAGTTGAGCGAACGTGCGGTTGCCCTGAGGACTGGGCAAGGGAAAAGCAAGGCAAGGGAGAGTGTGGGACGGTGAGAAATGACCGAGTTGAACCAGTGCCGGGGAATTTCTGGAGTGGTGTCCCTTGCTGTGCTGAACAATAGGCCTGTGCAGAATCCGGATAAAAGAACCGGTTAACGGGATACAGGTCAAAGAACGCTGAATCGAATTATGACTCTAAGAATCGATTCACTAAAGCGATTCTTTCTGCCCGTCTCCGTGAATCATTTTCAGACTCTGATTCTAACTCTTATCCGGAAGTTGGTTTTTAAAAAAGAATCAGTGAATCGAAGGTTCTATTTAAATGAATCACTATTGTCTCACCTTGACAACACGCTATGCTCGCACAGGCTAGTCTATGTTGGTTGTGACATGTAGCGATCGAGAGAGGAGGGATGGGCAGGGGTGTAATGATCCAAATGGAAGCAACCTAATGTGCTTTCTAAGTGTGTGCCGTCGCGCGACTTTTTTTTTAAATTCTAGGCACGCGCATACGAAAAGAAAAACAAAGTGCACCAGAATCTTTTATTCTGCTTTCTGTTCTTAGTCTTACCATGCTTACTCTGTTTCTTTCCTCTGACATTCATCCTCATTTTACTCTCTGCATTTTTGTCACTTTTATTCGCTGACGTTGATCATTTACACTTGATACTGTTCCATTATTCTTCCTCTCATAAAAGTTTTAATTTCCCCGTTCATTAAATATTCTGCATCTGTTATGTTCTTCCGTTGTGCGTGTGTGTTTGTGCATGTGTTTCCCATTGACAATAAAACAACTATTACATTTCAGTTAAACTGCATTTTATGTCACATTTTTCATTTGAAAGCTGACATTATCTTAATTAAAGTGGATTTATTGCCTTGCGCGCTGCAATTAAAATCTGTTCTGAACCTGCTGCAAATATTGACGGGACACGTGATTAAAAGCCCTTACATTTGACTTTTGGTGTTTCTTAAATAAGGTTATTTGCTATCTTTTCCTCTGGTTGTAAGATTAAATCCTGGAATTTTATTGGTAAAAGAAAACAAAGGGGAGGGGGTGGAGGAAGGCATTTTACACACTTTACCCTATATTGCACGATTTTTACCCAACAATTTACAATGCGATTTTCCCCTACCTAGGAGAAAATGGTTTTATCACAGAGCCATTTTACCCTAATATAATGTCAAGTTCCTGATGCAGAGAGATGGGCAGGGCAAGGTTGTTGAGGACTAATGTACAAGCTTTCCTCGTCTCGTCGCATGACGCTGGCGCGCTGTGTAAACCGGTGTAAAATTTAGTTTATCTCCTCCTTATCTGAAATTTCATGGTCTAGTATTAGTTATTAATTATAGGTCTATATCGGCTGTAAGATTTGACAAGAGTATGCCCATTTCAGTGACCTGAGGTCAAAATAGCCTATCATCACAACAGCTAACAGATCGATAGTAACTTTCCAAGATTCAGAAAATGGGAACCGGAGGTAAACTAGGAATGTATTAATAATAGGGTATTTTTTACACCAATGAGAATGCGATTGACTCCTTTTGACTTAGAATCCTTTAGAATCCTAAATACTGTAACCTCCGTGATGTCCAGCTTGCGCGGACATCAGAATATGTACGTACTGCTTATATCTGTGTGCACGCACACACACACGCGCTCACGCACACACACACACACACACACACACACACACACACACACACACACACACACACACACACACACACACGCACGCACGCACGCACACACACACACACACACACAGAGTTGCTACGCAAAAAAAAAAAGAGAGAGAGAGAGAGAGCGAGAGAGAGAGAAAATCTGGAAACTGAAGTGAATTTAGGCAGTGGGCTGGTATGAGCGTTGTTTTTTTTGGTGACGTGTGAAGTTAGTCTTACTCTTAGGCAGTGCTAGAATCCTGTAGACTATTACTTGTATGACCAAAGTACGTTCTGTACTATCTGTGTAAGGTGCGGTCCGGTTGATATTGTATTATTATTTGCTTTTCGCCCATGAGGTCTGGGTTCTCATCAAATCAACCTGTTTAACTTGACCTCGCCCCCTTCTCCCCTCTTCCCGTTCTTCAGAAAGTTTATTAACTGTGAGCTTGGTTATTCCCTCTCCCCTATCCCCCCTCTCCCACCACATATCTTTTACCCAACTTTCCAGGGAACGTCAGGACACCTCAGTTATATATATCTATTGTGCCTTCACAATAAATAAACAAGTTGATAGCATGAGTAAGATCAGCGCGCGCAGGGGAAGGGAATTTCCCTAGGGCTGGATAGCGATAACGGTGAGGGGAGGAATGACTCAGCTGTAAGGGAATCGGCTAGTGACAGAAGACAGAGAATGGGCCAAGGGCAAGATCATAGTAAGTTAAGTAAGGCAGTGTGTCCGGAGGGCCGTGTTAGGCCGCATACTACTACTATACTACATCATCCCGAACGCCCAGACATGTAGATCACGTGGGTGACAAGCAACAGAGATCGCTCATACGAAAATGAGCTGGAGACCCCTCACTTAATAAGCCCTCACCCAGTAAGTGTCACTCCTTTAATTTTAAAACGTGATTCGATAGAGTGACCAGTCTGACCCTTCGGTAATGACCCAGGACCGTCTAACAGACTTCGAGTTTGGATAGCTACAGTATTTGGATAGAACGATCCATTACATTTGGTTCGATAAATGTAGAAGGGTTAAGGAAGCTGAATAAACGAAAAGTAATTTTTAATCTTATAAAAAGAAAGAAAATAAATATATGTTGCTTACAAGAAACTTATATAACAAAGATAACAACGAAGATGAGTATGAGTAGTCAAATCATTGGGTAGGCTGTTTATTCAGTTCACCAGGGGCAAAACACACGAAAGGACTACTTGCACTTTCAGGCAAAAACGTAGACTAGATAGATGGGAAAAACTGTATGAGAATGAAAGGATATTGATTGCATTGAATGCTAACGAAAGGTACTTAATTAATAATGCATATGCACCTGCTGATAGTAAACTCTGTAAAATAAAATTACTGAGCCATTTATATGATATGATTGATGAATTATATTAAACCAAATACCTTTGTAATCATTTCAGGAGATTTTAGCACCGTGCAGAATAACACAAAAGATATCATAACAGGAGATCCTCGCAACAAAGCACCGTCGCAGCCTTTAAACTTTAATGATTTTGTTGCCACAAATGATCTCATTGATACATGGAGTTTTTAATCCAGAAACAAGAGAGTATCATAGAATTGTAATCTTTAAGTGCGAAATGACAAAGTTTAAGCCAGGTCCGTCATTCTATAATTTCAATAATAGTTTCCCTTTTGATTCAACCTTTGTCACAGAAATGAAGAAATATATTAAACAGTTATCAGATACTTTGTTGCAATGCACCCACATGATAAATGGCAAAGAAGAGTGAAAGTCAAAATCAAAGAAATGGCTATTACAAAGAGTAAACTGAAAGTCAGTGAAAAGCAGAATGTCAAATTATATTTTGGAACAAAGACTTGAATGAGTTGGAAAGAAGTATAATACTAATAATAGTCACAGATATTAGGAAAGATATCCTGCAGGAAATTGAAAGGGTGAAATCTGAATTAGAAGTAATTGCATTAATAATAGAACAGAGAGGAGCAGCAATACGAGCCAACATCAAATAGATCGAGAAAGGAGAGCGTGGAACAGCATATTTCTTAGTAATCTTAGGTTTGGAAAAAAAGTAGTCGACAGAAAAATGTAGTAACAAATTTGTAGACAAAAAGAAGGTAATCCACACTCAGTGAGAAATCCAGAATAAAATATCTCAGTATTATTCAAATTTATACACAAAAAGAGATCTGAATGGCCATAAACAAATAGAATTATTTCATGAAAATATAGTAATACCACAACTGAGTGAGGCAGATATTAATACAACTGAACAAGAAATTACAGTAGAAGAAATTGGGAGATGTCTCAAACAGTTGAAAAACAAGTCAGCCCCTGTTACTGATGGCTTAACGACAGAATTTTACAAGATATTTTGGATGGAATTAAGGGTGATTTATTCAAATGTTACAACTGTAGCTTCGAACAGGGATCATTATCAATTTCACAGTTTGAGTTATCATATTAATACCTAAAGGTAAAGATTTTCCCAAAAATATGTTGGAAAACTGGAGACCTATATCTGTCACCAATGTGGACTATAAGATCATAGCTAAAGTCCTTGCAAAGAAAGTATTACCTTATCTGATTGCAGAATCTCAGTTAGGATTTATGAAAAGTCGATGTGCAGGTTGATGACATCATACAGTATGCAGAAAGCAATGGGAAGCCAGGATATCTGTTGGCAATAAACTACAGCAAATGTTTTGACCGTGTTTTATATGATTATGAATATCTGTTTTACGGGTTAGCAAGATTCTGATTTAATTTTAAAAACATTTATACAATGGATTAGAACAATAATATATGAGGCACAAAGTTGTGTAGAAAATGGAGGATGGCTAACAGACATTTTTAAGCTGGAGCAGGGGATAAGGTAAGGATGCCCATGTTCCCCTCTAACCTACAGTATTTCCCAGTGGCAGAACTTAAGATAAAACAAACTGAAGAAACAAAAGGCAAAGACATACCAGAGCATCCTGAACCATTTAAAATTTTACTGTCTTATCCAAAATAAAAACCTCCACTTATTTTTCAGGCCTTGTGTTCAGCTACAGAAAGTCACAAATATTGTCTGGTCTCAGTGCCCAACATGTGATTAATTCCACACCCACCGAGTCAACGAAAGCTCACCCCCACAGATCTCAGGGATGGCACAAATACTGCCAATAAGCACCACTACTAAATTAACATTTAATGTTCAAAGCATTCAGAGGGTGAAGATGGTAAAAGTATGAGGAGTAATATTCCAGACTAGTACCGCCACAAGTAAAGTAGGCTACAACTGGAAGAGCGTCATTAAAAAGATTGACAGACCTAAATCAATGGGCTAGAAGAGATTTATCCATTTAGGGAAAAATATAACTAACTAAATCGTTCCTTATTCCTCAGTATATCCATTTAATGCAGGGTATTGGGATACCGGAGACAATACTGAATCAGCTTAACCACAAGTTCTTCAGCTATAGTCTATATGGCGCAAAAAAATATGCTAGCAAGAAAGCTTTTGAAAAAGTAAAAAGAAATACCACGTGCTCAGCTGAAGAAAAAGGAGGACTAAGAATGATAAACGTATATGCTATGCAAGAGAGCTTTCTCACTGAATGGGCAGTACATTACTAAGCAAAGGTGAAAAAGCACAATGGAAACTGCTTCCGATCGTCCTTTTAAACACTAGGACAAGCAAAGATATACAATATGGGACATATACTGAGTCTCAAAAGTTCTGTCACACCTAAAGATAAAGTGAAATATTTTCGTTCATAGTAAATGTTAGATTGTTAGTGCATGGCATCTGACATACAGATACTCTGTTTATTTACGCACATGGCACCGAAAAAATAAAACAATTTGAGCTCAATGGTTTAAAGAAGGAGTGGTTTATTTGGACATACCCTCAGAATTTCCGTGTCCATGTTTAGTCAATATCTCGTGTGTCCGCCTCTGGCTTGAATCACAGCATCACAACGTCTATTCATGGACCGGATCAGAGTTGTGGTGGTTCTCGGGGGGATTCTCAGCCACTCCTGATGCAGTGCTACCTCAAGTTCCTGCAGATTAAATAAGCTGTAACTAAAAGAAACTGAATTATGTACACACTGCAGAGAAAAAGATTACACTGAGCACTTTTTTATTTTGTGACAACTGATTAAACCACTGTAGCATAAAGTCGAATCTATAGTTCACTTTTTGGGTAGGGAAGAGATTAAACTTTAACCCAAAGGATATTTTGCTGGAAACCACAGAACATGATTATGATATTGACAAAGCTATGCTTAAGAAAATAAATCATCCGATCTTAATAGCCCAACTGTGCATTAGCAAATTCAAATAATATGGTAAAAACTATGCCCTTATAACTATGTTGCATTTCCAGTGTCACTTAGGAAACTTAACCTGAAGTAAGGAAAGTGAGAGCGAGCGTAGGGTGAATGAGAAATGGCCCAAAAAATAATGAAAGGGGCAATGATGAACAAGCGTGAAAATATACACATCCTTAATGCCCATTATTATTAATACTATTATTATACCTATTATTATATTTATTGTTCTACTTTATTCTTCCATTTCTCTTTCTTTCTTTCTTTTCATTTTCTCACTTCCTTGCTTTCGTCTTCACTTTCTTTGATTTGAAGTATTGAAGTTGTGTTATTGGGCCAGAGCCTAATGAAGACTTTGAGTCGTGAATCTTACCAAGAAAGAAATCTTTTGTATTGTATATAAATGCAGATTCTATTTATTTATTTATGAATTTATTTATTTATTTATTTATTTATTTATTTATTTATTTATTTTTAACTTCTATTATAATTACAGCCAGTGAATAGTATAAACTTGCATTCGTTACCAGCACCTACTGAGACTGACCTGACCTGACGCAACCTTTAACCGTGCGGCGGTGATCGGGTCTTATACCACCCGGGAGCATCTTCAAATAAGTGTAATTCTGTTGAAAATCACTTCTCGGATTTAAAATTTCGTGACTTTTCCTAAAAATCAGTTTCCTCATGATCTACCAAAAATCAATCAATTCCAGCCATAAGTTAATGAGTGACCACCAGTTTCTGACCACAACTCCCTCATATTGGTGGTCGGGTCATATAAGATCCGATCACCATTATAGAGCCGCTGGTGATCGGGTCGTATAAGACCCAATCACTTTTAAGAACCGTTGATGGTTGTGATTTTCTTTTTGTTGCTGCTAAAGTCGTTTAATAGCAAATATTCAGGGGTTTTAATAATACTATTTTGAAATTTTAATACGCATTGTAAATGTGCTAATTAACAACATCAGGTTTAGCTGCTTCATGTTCTGGCAGCGTTGTTGGCCTCGAAGTTTTAATTCGCACAATGGAGGGTGATGACAGAAGAGAAAAGATTTAACAAAAACTCGATGGTGAGAAAAACTATCATTATACGCTAGGACACAGAGTTTGAGGTAGACGAAGATAAGATGCTGTAATCGAAGATCTGCCTCTTAAAAAGGTGTTCGTGTGGTTTCCTGAAACCTGGAGGTCAGCAGATAGTCCATCCACTCCTGCTGCAACCGTCCGTTTAGGACATGTAGGAGTATGGACTGTGAGTCTGTCACAATGACTGCCTTTGCTACTGTGGTCCCAGAGAACCACCTCAGAGCCACAGTGACTGCCTCCACCTTCATTCTCATTTTGGAAGAAGTCGTTAATTACTCTCCACTCTACTCGGTGGTGACCCTGCCTCTCACTGAGAAGCTCTATTCTGATTTCTTGCCACGCAGCACAGACCGTTCAGTGTACACGATAGCATCGTCTTCTCTCGAATTATCAGCAAAGTTGCTTAATCTCGAGGTCGATTCTCCCATGGAACCACTTCCTGCATTTCCTGCCAAGGATGATTACTTTCTGGAAGGCAGTCATGCTCTATCCAGAGTTGACCTAGTCCTCTCCCTCGACTAGGCTAAGTCTTTCGCTGAGGGGACCAGAGCAGTTGTATTTTTTTACTTGTGCCATCCATGACATCATCTCTTAAATGCTGTGCTGTTGATTTCAGCAGTGTTTTCATGTAGTGGATGTCACTTGTCCTCCACGACTCACAATAAGCCTTGACCTTGGCAAGCATGTCTAGATTTTATTGACATGAGTCCCAATATGTGTCTCACTGTAGCAATAAGAGCTTCTCTAATGCATCCCAAACGAAGTGTATACCTTCATTCTGGATATATTCCAGTCGATCACACTGTGGTGGTGACAGCGTGAGGATTCCAAGGCCATAATTGACAAACGCTAAGACCAACTGATGGTGCAGAAGAGCCAGTCATCTCTATTCCAGGTTCACAGCTGCTGTTGATTTCAGCATTGCCATACCTCCTTTGCATCTCTAAATTATTTGCTCCCCACGGTGCCTATACAAACAGGCTGCAAGCAAAGGTCCCCCCGAGATATTTAATTCTGTTGCATTTTTTATCTTATGTCCCTGAAGGTGATGACGGGGAGGGGGNTCATTCTGGATGATGGGGAGATCAGCCAAGACTATGTGATTATTTAAAGAGCTGACCTCTTGCGGGTTATTGGTGGCTTGCATCGTGTCGTGAATGCCTGTGACCATCTCCTGCCTGTCTGGGTTAGTCTTCTATATGAGGATATCGTCTACAAACGTTAATGTCCTTCCTGGATCATTACATTGAATCTTTGTCACCCTAGCAGTGTAGATGTGGAATTACACGTGTGAAAGAGGCTATCCCTGAGGCAATCTTGGACATACATATGTATGGGTTCAGACGTCCATAATCCCAATAGAAGGTGGATTTTTCTCTCCATCAGAGCAGCTGCGACCCAGTTCACAAGCCATGTATCCCTGTCCACATATATTTATACTGCAGTCTATCAAGGAGTATATCTAAGTCTCAAAGTCCACTGTTATGTAAGTATCCTCCAGGTCGATGGCCCCCAGGCATAAACAGTTAACTAAGAACAAAACATGGGTCTACCATATTTAAAGTGGTTCTGAACATTCATGGGTTACCCCATGACTTTTTGATTGAAATAATATATCTGAATACTTAAAAATGTATTCATAATATTATTTCCTCTATAATATCAACATTTATATGATTACTTTGTGAAAGAAAACATGTGGTGTTCTCGTTGCCTGTTTAGCGGAACTCGACGGTAAATACCACGATTTGCGCACCCGAAATGGTGACGTCACAGTCACTACGCCAAACAGCTGTCTTCGGAAAAAACAATGGCCGCGAGGAAACCTATTGACCCGTATCGGTTTGAGCCGGCCAAGATTGCCAGACCAACTCAGAATGAAGAAAAAAAAAAAGGACTTAAATGCAACAGAGGCGCAAATTGAGTGGTAAGCACTGAATAATTGGAAAGATGACACGAGCAGGACCAGTGACAATGTGCATGCAATGGACCGGCCGTGCATCGGTCCCCCAAGTCTAGTGTCTTTAGAATCTAATCAGTGGAAACAGTTGGGCTAGCAACGAAAAGATGGGTGAATATGTCTAGATTAAACAGGCTACACCCAAACTAGTCTAGATCTGAGTTTATTTCAACCCTTTTTTTTTGCTGAGTGCATTAATTGTCACAGCTGTGCATAGTCTAGTCTTTGAATATGGTGAAACAGGAATTTTCATGTGTTCCAGTCTCTAAGTAACTGATGAGGTATTATATTGATGTAATAGATGCAAAAAGAAATCCATTATCTCACTCTCAGTGTAAACTCTGACAGGAGCTTAATATGTTACTCTAGCACACATGAACATTTCTATGAAATAAGTGTCTTCCAAAACAGTTCATGGAGTTCTTTACATTTTGCAAAAAGAATGCATCTCATTCATTGCTGAAATGATTTATATTAATTGCTAACAATCTCTGAACTACATGTTCCCCTCTAACTCTTATACAAATATTTCAATTTGAAAAAAATTGTTAAGGATTAGGCAATTCAATAGTTTACAATAACTCTTAATCTGTGTGATAACATTTTATCGGTGTGTCTAACTTTTCACAGATTTTGTAAAGTACGGTGTATTATGATTTAATTTTTTTATATAGGATTAGGCATTTTATGAGTTTACGATAACTCTTAATATGTTCCTAAACATTTTATTGGTGTGTCAGAATGTTGCCATTTCCAAGTTTCAGTGATTTTGTAAAGTACGGTGTGTAACGATTTAAAATGTTATTTTAAGGAATAGGCATTTCAACAGTTTACGATAACTCTTAATCTGTGTGATAACATTTTATCGGTGTGTCAGAATGTTATCATTTCCAGCTTTCACAGATTTTGTAAAGTACGTTGTGTTATGATTTAAATTTTTGTTCTAGGATTAGGTATTTTGATAGTTTACGATAACTCTTAACCTGTACTTAAACATTTTATCGGTGTGTCAGAATGTTGCCATTTCCAAGTTTCAGTGATCTTGTAAAGTACGGTGTGTAGTGATTTAAATTTTATTTTAAGGAATAGGCATTTCAACAGTTTACGATAACTCTTAATCTGTGTGATAACATTTTATCGGTGTGTCAGAATGTTATCATGTCCTGCTTTCATAGATTTTGTTAAGTACAGTGTGTTATGATTGAATTTTTTTTTCTAGGATTAGACAGTTGAAGAGTTTACAATAACTCTTAATCTGTACCTAAACAGTGTATCAGTGTGTCAGAATGTTGCCAATTCCAAGTTTCAGTGATTTTGTAAAGTACGGTGTGTAACGATTTAAAATGTTATTTTAAGGAATAGGCATTTCAACAGTTTACGATAACTCTTAATCTGTGTGATAACATTTTATCGGTGTGTCAGAATGTTATCATTTCCTGCTTTCATAGATTTTGTTAAGTACAGGGTGTTATGATTTAATTTATTTTTCTAGGATTAGACATTTGAAGAGTTTACAATAACTCTTAATCTGTACCTAAACAGTTTATCAGTGTGTCAGAATGTTGCCAATTCCAGATTTCAGTGATTTTGTAAAGTTCGGTGTATAACGATTTAAATTTTTTTTTAAAAAATAGGCATTTCAACAGTTCACGATAACCCTTAATCTGTGTGATAACATTTATCGGTGTGTCAGAATGTTGTCATTTCCAGCTTTCACAGATTTTGTAAAGTACAGTGTGTCATGTTTTTCATTTTTTTTATTTTATGGATTAGGCATTTCAACAGTTTACAATAACTCTTAATCTGTGATTTAAACATTTTATGATATGTCCGAATGCTTACTGAGTGTTCCTCCCAACAGGCACGACATAGCCGTTATTTACGATTTGATTCACATTGAATAAGAGAAAAAAAAGCGTCTTTGTGGAAAGGTTATAAGGTTCTATATTTCTTCATGCTTCTGTGTCCACTATGCCTCCACCCTTCCCACACCAAATTTAAAAAAACACCTATGCATCGAACGCCGTTTGTGCTAGACTGGGCCTAGACATAGTCTAGTATCGCTCGCCCTCGGCAGAAAGCACCCTTTTTGGCCCTCGATACAATTTTACTTTTCAAATTTCTCATGTACAGTCTAGTAAACTTCTTTACAGATCTGCACTCTGCACAAGACGTTGGACCTAATTTTGATGTATAATGTGATTAAGTTTATGGTTGCGTCGAGCTTTACTGTGTTTTACGCACTGAAATGTACGGTTACTGATATGTAACCAGGGCCTGAAAGTGCGACTAAAGTACTTTTATGGGTAGTGCACAGAATCCTGTGAAATTACTATTTTAACATGCATCAGTGATTCAAACTTCCTACTGACCTTCTCAAATCCATCAAATCTAACGCGTTTCGAAGAAATCACAAAGAATTACATGCCCATGTGTCAGCGTTACCGCTGCTCGCCTCGCCAGAAATACGTGACGTCACCAACACTGTGTACACGCCTGAAAGCTATTACGCGTCGGGCTCAAGGCTATTACGCGTAGCGCTGCACTCAGTAGGGCTCGCTCCCACGTGGAAACAATGGGTTATTGTTGTGCGCTAAACTGTGACAGAATGCTTGCTTACCATTCCTGAACTGATGGTCCAATAGTCTTCTCCTCAATTATATCCTCGTCATCTGTTTTTCGGCGCAGGGGCTCGAACTGATACGGCTCGACCGTATTTGCCATTGTTCTCGATCGAAAACACCGCGACTTCCGCGCTGACGTGACGTTTCCGGTACGGTTTTTTTCTTACAATTTCAGAATAGGTTAAAAGTTGTAAAATTAATTTCGAAATATTATTTTTTAGCAAAAATGATGACTTTTGATCTAAAACTTGATATTGAAAATATAAAAACTGTCGGAAATCACATTTTTTCTAGCACTTTAGTCGCACTTGAAGGGGAAACGATTGAGCTAGCAAATGATGCTAAAATTTATGCGAATAGCCGAACGGTCAATGAGTTATTGGCGAGTAGAATCGTGTAAACAGGTCCGTGTGTCAAGTTTACCAGTCTGTCTATGCGCTGGGTACCCATTCTTTTTATCTTTCGGAAGGTGATTTTTTTTTTCCGCCACTGTCGGTCCAGTTATTGTTGGACCGACAGTTAACCGCAACGCAGTTGCCCATTGTAGGATGTTGGCGAACAGCTGGCGTAGTTCATACGACGTCACTTCCGGTTTTCGGGCCGTTTCGGTAAAACCGAAGGATTTTCAGAGGCCAAAATGTTGGGGCTAGACTGGTCCTTTCAATCGCTAAAACATGTCCCACTGTAATGCCATCGGCCTAACTTTTTTACTGTGGAAGCTTCTTATATACATCAGCTTTGCATAAGGAGCAAGAAACAGAGATTTGGGACTTTTTCTAATGGAATATTCAGAACCACTTTAAGCTTACAGAAGGATAATTGATAAGTAATCTAAAGATTACTCAACCTTCTTCCTCCAAAAAAGGACAATATAACATTAAACTTTGCTTCTCTGGATGCAGCTATACTTTTACCCAATAGATAAAAAGGTACGAAATAACTACAATGTGTGCTCAGCTTACTGTTTTGTTGACAACACACTCGGATTTTATAAGACCCGATCGCCATTTTCTCAAAAGAGTCAGTGGCTCTATGTGAGTTATCGGGTCATATAAGACCCGATCACCAGTGGCTCTATGTGAGTGATCGGGTCATATAAGATCCGATCACCAGTGCCTCTATGTGAGTGATCGGGTCATGTAAGATCCGATCATCAGTGGCTCAATGTGAGTGATCGGGTCATATAAGACCCGATCACCAGTGGCTCTATGTGAGTGATCGGATCTTATATGACCCGCGATCACCGGAGTAAGTAACCAAAGTCGATCACCGCCGCACGGGTTAAAGTAAGATAAGATAAGATAAGATAAAATAAGATAAGATAAGAATGACTTTATTATCTTTAGATAGAAAAATTGCCTTGGCTGCGGTACATGAGAGTAAATAATAAATAATCAAAAAGTCTAAACATAGTAGTACATAACTCATTACAATACAATACCCAGACTAACTGACATTCATGCATACTGCCATACGATAACAAAGTAACACACATGTTCTGTCTGCTGTCTGCTGTTATGTTTATAGACCGCTAAAGGTCCGTCCACCGCCGACAACGCAGAGATCTCAAGCTTGGTCCATCACACAGTGGACTCTGCGATGATTGATAAATATACTGAAGATGGCACTTACTTATTTGTTTAGTCTGTTATTTACTCTTAAATAGTCTAGTTTTTATTATGCTTGAAGCCAGTGACCAGTGTGTACTTGCATTCCTCACCATCAGTAAGTTACTGAGACTGACATGAGGCAATACTTACAACGTACAGCACAGAGACAGCCAGTTTAGTCTGCTATTATGCTTATAGTCCTATTAATTTAGGTTCGCCCACAGCCGACAAACGCAGAGATCAGCTGGAGTTTCTCTGGTAACTTAGACCTTGTATTAGGTCCATCACACAGTAAACTCCGAAGTAGTTAATAAGTATACTGGCCTGGCACCGTTGTATGAATTTATTTATTTATTTATTTATTTATTTATTTATTTATTTATTTGTTCAATTATAGATATATTTTAGTTTACATTGAATACTGTAAGATTTATTTATTTATTTATTTATTTATTTATTTATTTATTTATTTATTTATTTATTTAAATATTAATCTTTCACTGCACTGGTAAGCTGCAGAATTACTGGAATGCAAAACATCATATGCAGTCTCCCACTTCCCAGAAAAAGACAAACAAATGAATGTGGCTTTTCTTCACCATTTTTTTTTAAACGGAATATTTCGAAATTGTGCATAGGCCCCTAAACCAATATTTTATCTTAACAGGAAATAGTTTTGCCTCTTTCAACTGTGTTCGTGGTAAAAGTTTTCTTATTATTTTCAGTTCAACAGTATACATTTTTTGGGTTTTATATTATAGTCTATATATCTATATATATATANTATATATATATATATATATATATATATATTAACATTGATGGAGTTTGAAATAAAAAGGTTTTCTTCATTAACTTACGTATAAAACTTGGCAGCAACAAAATGGTTAAGCTAAGGTTACTTACAGCTTCACGAAGTGTGACGCGCGGACACTAAGTTTCGTAGACTCAAACCAGCTTGTTGTGAATACGTGCAATGCATGTTTTAAGTGAGGTATTATACTGTATAGGATTTAACAGAAGACTGATCAGTCAAAAGACCGATCGACCGAAGATAATACACACTTTGTGACCATGGATAGGTCTATTGTTTATTGAACATAAGACATCGCGAATTTTGAGAATGATTTGTTTTAAAAAATAAAACGCCACGTATTGTTGATGTAAACGGATTGTATATCTGGGCCTATGGACTTTTGAGAGCGATTCTGATAGACAGCGTGGATGCTACGGGTTATACAAAGGCTATTTGCACTTTCAGTACATTCCCAAGCGAAACGCAATCCTGAATTATGGAAGACAATGGATTCCTTCCGATGTCACCTATTCTCTACAGATTACGGAGGCCTAATTCGACTTCCCTATTTGAGTCAATAAACTATTTTCTCTACTGTCTCTTGCAAAAAATTCCACAATCTCCAAGTTTGCAGATATCAATGAGCGCATTAAAAATTACGTTTGATATATAGGTCTTTCACTTTGTTTTCGAGCTATGAAACGATACATCGAAAGGCGTAATCAAGATAACTAGTTTCCTTAACGACAAGTGCCTCGCACAGAAGGCCACATCGAAACAGAAGAAAATGACCCAAACTTCAGGTTTAGTATACAAAATTAGGACAGAATGCAAACCAATTCGCAGACAGGTTCATAAATCTAGGGCCCATTCTCTGCTTTACTTCTTCTTAAGGCATACTATCAAACCCTATTTTCATCCAATTAGGAGTCTGTAACCTATTAACCTTAACATGACGTCGCAAAAGCGCAATGTTCTAACCACTGGTGACCTTGTTTCTTGATCATGACTTCTCATTTTAATATTGGTTTCCTTTAGAATCCCTTGGAGTTAGGCGTGCCAATAAATTGTGGGTAGATCTACTGCTTTTTTTTTTTGTAGAGACATGTGGAAGAAGTTTGGGACACATCCTTAATCTTAACCGATCACCAACCGTCCAACCACTGGACATTACAAAAAAAAAAAATTTACAAGACGTAAGTGCCGCCAGAAAAATGCGACTAAGCACCGGCCAAAGAATCACTGATCTTCATACTCGCGATGAAAGCATGGGCGTTATGGACGACGATGACAAAATTCCTTCACTTCGTGTCATGTTGGCGGCTGGTACATTAATGAAATGAACCCTGACATATTTGTGGACTAGTTAGTTCCTTGTACACTACTCCGCCTCAGATTCCAACCATCGTCATGGACAATGACTCCCACCATTCTCAGGAAAGTTTTGACTTCAAGAGAGGGGCATTAATTAAATAAAGCCAGTACAGTAAGTAATCTGCCAGCGGCAACAGACTCCTCATTCCTACCATCACTCCCACCCCACCCCCAAGAAAAAAAATGCTTAAATAATGGGCCAAAATGCCAAATTAATGAGTAAAATAAAACATTTTTGCGCCCGCAACTATGTTTTTTTTTCAGTTTTCTCATTTCATTTACTAGATATCTGGAAAAACTCAGATTCACTAGACTCAATGAAAAACCACGAAGAGTGGCAGCCATGGTCTGACAGGGTCCAGCTAGCGAGCAATGTGTAACCTTCCTGCCATATGTAGCTCTGACGCAGATTGTAGCCACAATTTGACCTGAGTATCCTGTCTTGCTATTCACGAAATAAAATAGACAAGAATGGAAATTTTATTGGAACTTCCCCTCTACATGGAAACGCAGCCGATCGGGGAGATTAGGCTGCGCTTCCATAAAATAGAACTGACTTAATTACAACTCCAAATGCAATAATTCAATGGTTAAATAGCATGGGCGTGGCGTATAGGAAATCTTAAAGTATAGGATAGTTATTTGAGAAACTTTCTAGATAAATGATCAGTCCTAGACATAAGAGGGTTGACAGGTCTACAGCTTAATAAAAAAATGATGCTTTATTAAAACTGGACATCTTTTAAAATGCAGAGAATACATGCTTCTTATCAAATTATTTTTATTGTTAAAATAGTCCGCATAAAATTTTGTCCAACATCATCATACTGCACTTAATCAAACATAAAATGTTTTTTTTTTTCGCTCCACTGTCACATTTCTCGCATTCATAGCTACTTTTAAATTCTGCATTCAATCCCATACATTCCGTCCTCACCATGAATTTTAACTGCACACCTAAAAAGTTAAAAGGGTCATTGTGGTACCTGATTTTATAGTCCTTAAAGCTACCTTTTAGGACAGAACTTGTTATAATGTCTCTTTCGTCACTGTAGTCCATCTTTAAGAATGTATTATATAAGTTATGTTTTTCACCGGGCTGGAGCATAAAATCAAAACCACGTTTTACAAGACTGTTTTCCACTTATAACATGAAATAGGTAACCTTCTTTCATCTGATTTGTTCAAGCGTCAACTTACAAAGCATGGGTTATGCAAATGGGCCAGTCTGTCATACTACTTAATTTTCCTTTCTGTTGATTTGCTAATGTCTCCACATCCCAGTTTATTAAGCAGCACACTTTTACTTCCAGAGCGGCTTTTGTGCATTTGTACTGAAGAGTTTTTATTATATCCGTTAACAGATGTTTGTGATGTATATGTTCAAATGCTGCTTGCATGCAAAATGGCAGGCTTCACTACATTGTTGTGTCAAATTCTACGCAATTAACGTTGCTGTTCCTGGATAAGATATTTTTCATCGCTCGTATTTTCCTATTTATAATATTTTTAAGGTATGAAACATGGCAAGATGAGTTCAGAGATCGCGAGAGATAAACACCCAAATATCTGTATTCTTGACATTCCTCCGGTAAAAGGTCACCCAGTTCCCCATCTTTTTAGCTTATTAATCCGTTTGCCAAAAACCATTACTTTCCATCTATCTGCTTTGAATACTACACCCCATTTTTCACAAACTGATTAGTAATCGTTAACATCTTTTGTAATTCTTCCTCCGAATTCGCTATAAGGGCTATGTCATCAGCAAAGAGTGTTACCGGAATGGTTTGTTTTTCTTAAGCTGTATCTAAGTTTTCTTTCTGTATTCACTCAGTCGCAGGTATGTATGGGTAAAGTTAATGATGTCACATCAAAGTACTTTTGCCGATAGTTGACGAAAATGGTCTCTAATATTTACTCCTCTGTCATGGCGTGTCGCAAAGTGAACAGCGGCCCCAGGTCTTTTGCTTTGAAGATCAGCGAATATTACTACCTAGTGCCTTTAAGTGATAAACTTGCTTTTGCAGCTGTTGGTGCTGTTGAACGCAATTTTACTACTGCGTATCAATATCAAAATGATGTTGACTTCCGGACTACCTTTGGATATTCACCTTTGAATATTTCTACCCTGTTATCCTCCTTACAATTTCGTTGCATTGCTTCGTAGTCTACTTGTCTTTATGTAAATGCCTCTAAAGCCTTACTCTCTCTCTCTCTCTCTCTCTCTCTCTCTCTCTCTCTCTGTGTGTGTGTGTGTGTGTGTGTGTGTGTGTGTGTGTGTG
>JAWQUT010000082.1:143534-159577 GCA_033807755.1 Ellobium chinense | reverse complement strand
AAAATATGAAAAAAAAATAAATCGATACATGTATCAGCTCGCAATGTTGTCATGCTGATGATTTCAGAAGTCAAGGTACTGGGAAGCAATCAGCGATATTTTTGAATTGAAAAGTTAAGTACCCTGTTTTTAGCTAAAGATTCTCACTAGAGATAGACCAGTTTTCACAATGACTTTGCAGAGACCTTGCGTTCAATGAGACTTCGGCTTCAACGAGGACTGAAGGTCCGTCCCGGCGACCTCGTTAGACCTAAGGTTCACTGTATTTGTGTTTTTATACAAGCTTTTGACGCACATTTCATGTCAGTATGAACAGTCATCAACAGCAGTCTCCATAAATGTGAATGTGTCATCAAATTCATCCCCTGAAGATCCACGAATGGCACCATCAATTAAATATTTATACGTACAAAGCAATAAACCAAAAGTAATGATTTTCTTATAATACAGTACTAATTTTAGAGCCTTCAAACCAAATATTCGCCCTGAGAACATACTTTTCATATGTTTTACATTCATTCCTAACCTTAGTTGTATGTCGTGGGTCTAGGATTTAGGAGACCAAGAAGCTATTAAATAAGCTTCTAATTATCGAATTCTTGAAATATTTTTCTTGAAATTCCAAGTATTCCTGAATTACATCACTGCTCATCTTTCAACAGTT
Organism: Ellobium chinense; assembly: GCA_033807755.1. Taxonomy (NCBI): domain Eukaryota; kingdom Metazoa; phylum Mollusca; class Gastropoda; order Ellobiida; family Ellobiidae; genus Ellobium; species Ellobium chinense. The sequence goes on along the minus strand of JAWQUT010000082.1, from coordinate 158,913 downwards.
TCAAAATTTTAAAATGAGCATGCACTGCTCACAAATGCACGTGCATTTCTACTATACCTAGTCATACGTCCTGGGGTCTCACAAACACCATACTTTCAAAGAGCAAGATAACTTTATTATCATACCTCTAGTCATATGTCATGGGTCTGACAGACACCATACTTTTAAAGAGGGTTATTTACATCATACTCCTTTTCGTACGTCCTGGGTGTGACAAACCCCAGATTTTTATAGTATATTTTAGCCATGTGTCAGTGCCTGCATTGTCGGCAAGAAAGCTTTTTAGCTGATACTTGTTTTACATGTGCTTGGCAGTCTGATGTAGGCCTACAACCTCGACACAAAGAAAGAAAATGCCTATTTGTTTTTTTACATGAGCTCAACAGTCGTGAGTGCATTGTTTGGACCTGCAGGGTTAGTTGTTGGTGTAGTTATGGATAAGTGGCTGTTCAGCACATTCGTACGACAATCATCACGCAGTCGTCAACATTCATTAGAAGTTCATTAGAAACATCCGATCCTAGACATGATCCCCTTGCACCATCATTATCATCATCATCACTGCTATCTTCGGCATAACTTGATATTTGCAAGAATTAAGCCTCTGATGTTTATCATCAGCATAATGCTTTTTGTTCAGCAAGTGGGTAGCAGTGCTGACAACATCCAACACATTCTAGAACAGCATTTATTTGTCATCATTTTGTCTGTCTTTTTATGAATAGGGCTGCGGTCACTTTGTCCATGACATCAACGCCATCTTTGGTTGAGTTGTAACAAGCGACAATTCCTGAATATTTTTTGTCATCGATCTCTATGTGATACACCGGCCTAAAGATGACCACATTCTATATGCTTCCAGACTTGGAGTAGAGTTCTATACTTTTGGAAAGCAAAGATCGATTATTATTTCGTCGAATTCTTGTTGATGATCCTAGGCATCAAAGGATCGCTAGTTTTGTTTGATGGTTCCGAGAACAATGATTGCATTCTTCAGCAGCCCCATTGAAAATTCCATATATATCTGCGAAGAACTTGTCACATGTGATGTTTTTCCCACTACTGAAGTAACGAGTAGCCAGGGTTGTGGCACTGCTCTGACCAACATGTTTTAGGGGTAACATAGGAAGGAAATTCCTTCAAGAGTAATAAAGCTCCCTGCTACTGCAGACCAAAAGATATTAACTCCATAATACTTGCCCAGCTTTGAGGGCATGTGTTGGAGAAACCTGCATCATCACCTCCATGCAACTGCTCATCAGTGGTAATGAACAGCCCCGCGGTACATAGCGCCTCTTCAGTCTGAAGTTGATGTCATTCATGGAATCCCTGAATGAGCTGAAGTGAGCTTTCTCTTGCCTGGTAGACCTCGTGTCCTGTCGTCAAAACGACGCATTGTCAGGAGTTCATAAAATATATTTCGCCCTGATACTGATCTCACAAAATTGTTGCCATACAAATTGTTCCAAATCATAGTTGTCATGAGGTTTGCTGCATAGTGCCCAGGTTGATGATACAGCTGATGAGGCCATCCATTTCCACAACACCTTGTCTGTTGAATTCCAAACCTCACCAAGACTTCTTGAACCTTCTGCACTGATGAAGTTTGCCATTTGCGATAAAAGTATCTGTCAATAAGCAGACGAAATGCTGTTGCAGGAAAGGACACAGAGGAACAATTAATGACCTAAGTGTTAGGGGTCTGACAATGTTCCATTGCTGGCGTTTTCGAGACAAGACGCCATATGGCGTCTTTCCCAATGATCATTTTCACTGTTGCTTGAGCTGAAGACATGGAGACGTTCTCTGCAGAGCTTTGTCCTCTTTGGAATTGGAGAGGTTGCAGTTCTGTAACGATCTCTCTCTTCCACTAAATCATCCCCTGTCAGTGTTTCCATCAAAGACAATATCAACTTGAAGTTGGGGTTCGACCTTCCAGTCTGCTTCCTCTTCATCATCATTGAGCGTCATTCATTTATGAATTATTTGGTTGTCCATCTGAGAAACAATGGTACAGATGAGTGAAATAGGGATGTCAAGAGAGAGGAGAGGGGGAGAGACAGACAGAGAGAGAAAAAGAGAGAAAGAGAGAGAGAGCATTGGGCGTTGTAATGTTACATTGTTATATTGCAGATATCAATGATACTCAATCAATCATTACAAACATGCGACATCAAACGTCAAGCGCAATGCCAAAGCCTTCACTGAAGCATGCAAATCACTTGCTTCTGCATTAGCCCCAGTTGTTACAGCCCCAAAGTCATAATTTAACACCTTTTGCCAATGCGAATGTTCAAACGAGCAATTCTGACTTCTGCCGGCACGTAACAATAATTCCTCGCCGTCCTCCCCTTCTTCTTTTCCACTCCCTGTTTCTGAAGACAGACGACCACAGGCGCTGGCTAGTCGACCGCCGTGGCCACAAGAATACTCACAGCACTTTTTGTTCTCCAGCTTCTCTCAGTGCCATACGACTACTATAACTACTGTTCTTCTTCTACTACCACTACTGTTACTACTATTATTATTACTACTACTACTGTACTACAACTACCACTACTATACTACTATTACTACTGCTACTATACTACTATTACTAACAGTGATAATAACAATAATAATAGTAATGATAATAATAACGATGATAATAATAACAATAATAATGATTAACATCATACTCATCTCATTGTGAATAATTTTGTTGTCATCACAAAAGAAAACACAGCAGTTGTCAAAATGTCAAGCATCTCTGAAAACAAGGCAGAAACTGACCACCAACTATGACAGACGGCGGTAAAGTTTTGAATCCCAAACGAGATACTTGTATGCATGTGATACAAAGTTAAACTATGCACTGTTATTCCTAAACCTTGTTGCCACTGATGGAGTCTATAGTGGTCCCCTGTAAGGCGCCGCCTGTTTAGCAAAGTCATTGTATAATCAGTGGATAATGATCGACCGTCCTGCAGCGGTCAGTAAACGGAAACTATCGTTATGGCATGAGTCCTCAGAGAAGACAAAAGAGAAAATTCCTCTTTAAAAGTGTGGTGTCAGATAGACTGAGGACATACGGCCAGGGGTATTCATATAAATTCTTCTTTAGGAGTGTGGTGTCTATTGGACCACATGACGTACGGGTATCCATCTATAGGAGTGTGTGTCAGATAGACCCCACGATGTACGCCATGCATAATTTTTAGGGATGTACGGCAAAGGCTAATTAGTGATTGCTGATTAGACTGCTTCTCGTTATAACCATGGTTCAGCAATGAGTGACAGTTTGGACAAAGTACAAATTTGGGGACTCTCTCTCTCTTTTTGTACAGAAGTTTTTAAATACCTCTCCTCCGTCAGGTTTACTAAGTGCACGAAATTTATTAAATAATCCATATTCCTGCTAGATTTGAACTTTTTGATTCAGCAGTTATTAAACAAGATAGTATCATTACTTGAAATATTTGACAGTAGATCCCGATCTGATTGAAATTAAACTGCTGTAGATAAGAATACACAAAGAAATATAATCCACATCCTGCTTTAAAAAAAAAAAAATAGAACTGCTATGTTCTTCTGGTCAAAGGGGTGAGTTGCAGTCTGCACTGAAAGTGAAAGGTCCTTGTGGCTGACACAGATTTTTATTTTGTACATTCTTTTGAAAATGTATTTTGATGACATTTTTTTCCTACTTTTGTATTGAACTGATTGCATATCATGTGATTACAGGGATTAGTCAATACACAATAAAGGCATGTGGAGAAAGTCTTTTTTTTTTTTCAATTTTTAGGCCTGAAGCAGAACACTAGCTAGATACCTCGGCCATGTGGCTAGAACATATTTGACACAAGCTTATGGCCGTCACGCGCGCAGTGGGGGTAACAATTCGGACTTTGGATAATATAAACCTTGTGGGTTATACTGTATCATTATGACAGACGCTTAAAAGACTGTTTTATTGGAATAATAGGGTATCATATGAGTTAATATTATGGTCTGTAGGATGGTGCAGCCTTTCTTTAAGAGGCTGAGTTCAAATTCATCTTCAGCCTGTAAGTTGTTTTTTTTTCTTCTATACATTATGATGATCATTGTATAATGCAGGCTGCCTAGCCACCATGGTTTTTGTGTGTAAAATTTTAAGAGTTTCAAATGTTATTAAGTTAGAGGTTCCATTGCTGTATGATTTTTATTTTTGTGACCATAAGACATGTGAATACAATAAATATTTGTTAATTTTTTTTATCTTTGATTGAGCCATTTAGTAAAACTTTCTCCTTGAACCACGGGAACGTTCTGAGATGGCCATGGTTAATATGCATGTCTGTTGCCATCACTGTGCTCAAATTATATACTGTTTACAGTAGGAGTCCTTCATTTAGATTTTTCACAATTTTAATTTAGGTGAAAAGGGGTTAAAAATTGGGCCTTATTTGGCAGATCACAGGCCCGCACAGAAGCTATTGGGAAATACTGTCTGCAACAATTTTTTTTTTGTACAAATTGAAGAATGAATTTCACCACTTCTCCTGTGTGGTTTCATGTTATACGATTATTTCTACACAATATGTCCAAAGCACAGATTTTATACTCTGCTGCTATTGACTGATAGTCCAATTTTTTTTTTACCAAATTTGGCTCCTGGGTTATTTTACGTCAAATCAACCAATTTTTTTCCAAAACGTGTCCTAAAAGTTCATAAGGATGAGAAATGAAGCTGTGCCAAAAATTGTACTTCTGAATTCCTTCTTGTTTCTGAGAAAATTTTTTAAAGAAAATTGGCTAATTTTAGATAAAGCGCACATAGGCATTTTGACAGAGTTTGAGCTGTAATATTTTAAAAACAATTTATCCAAGTAAAATGAAAGTTCCCACAGCTCTTGTCCGTATTTGGAGGTTTAAGGTTTTGCTACCAGACTTTTTCTGATGTGTCAACTTCACCAAATTCGCCCACAAGAATGGCATTTTGTACAAAAAGTACCAAGTTTTATAAAGATAAAATATTCTTTTTCACATGTGAAGCAAAGGGAAATAACTGCAAATAATTACATAATCAGTGAAGGGAAACAACCTGTCCCGAAGGAAATAATTACTGAAGATTGTTTCAACCCACAAGTGAGTGAGAAAATCTTCAACTCAGGTCAGTGTACAACCTCTTACCCACTGGCGCAAACCTTAAGAAATGGGGAAAGACCACAGATGCTAATTGCCCACTCTGAAATGGAGAGCAAATCTTGATGCATGTGATATCAGCTTGCAAAGTGGCACTGACACAAAGGCGATACACATGGCGCCACAACAGAATCCTGTGGGTATCAGCTGAGGCCATCGACAAGGCCAGACCATAGGCAAATAAGAGACAAACAGCCAAGTTTGCCCAAAAATAGTTTCTCCGTGCTGGACAGACAACCGGCAGCAAGTCAGCCACCAAATCCGCCAGCCTCCAGTGTCAACAGTGTTGGATAGTATGGATGACTGAGAAGTAGCAGTAGATTTGCCGGGTTGTCAGACGTACCCTGAGACAATCTGAACAACCAATATGAGACCAGACATCGTCGTGCATTCAACAAACACAAAGCAGATGCTGCTGATTGAACTGACAGTGCCGTTTGAGTCCAGGATGGATGAGCAGCATGCGTACAAAACTGCCAAGTACAGTGACCTTGTTCTCGAACTAAGGAGAGTAGGAAAACGGCTAGAGTAATGGCTGTGGAAGTAGGGGCAAGGAATACGAGGACGGGTGCGATCACGTACTCTGAAGGATTTGGCAAAAACTGTGGAAAAGATTTTCCTTCATTGATTTTGTAATATTTACAGTTATGTGTTTTGCTTCACAAGTGAAAAGAACACAGAATTTTGGGTGGTAATTTAGCAGGCAAGCACTGACCACAAAACAACTTCTATATACACCGAAGACGCTTAAAATAAGCCATAACTAGTGCATTTTGGGCCAACCGGACATCATCGTTTTAACATTTTTCATGTTAAAGTAGGTCACTAAAGTGGTTTCTACCAATTTTGAAGGGCTGTATTTTCAAAATATACAGAGTAAGTCGTTCAGTCTCCTGGAATAAAATGGAAGAGGATAAGGACATTTTATGGAAAAAAGAACTTGACTGTGGATGTGGAGAAAGTTCCCTTTTAAGTTTTATCATCATGAAACTTTGCACTTTTTGTACAAAATGCCAGTTTTGTGGGCAAATTTTGTGAAATTGACACAAATCAGAAAAAGTCTGGTAGCATAACCTTAAATCTCGAAACACTGACAAGAGCTGTGGACACTGTCATATCACTGGGATAAACGGTTTTTGAAATATAACAGCTCTAACTCTGACAAAATGCCCATGCGCGTGTCACCTAAAATAAGCCAATTTTCTTAATTTTTTTTTTCTCAGAAACTAGAAGGAATTCAGAGGAACTTTTTGGCACCGCTTCATTTCTCACCTGAAGACCATTTAGGACAAGTTTTAACAAAATCCAAGTCGTTACCGGCAGAGCTGATTGATCTGACATGAAATACCCTCCTGCAACCTTTAGGGTGGTGTTAATAGTGTATACTACTTTTGTTATTAGGCCATGGAATATCATTTGTGTATGGTTTTTCTAAAACACCTCAAAAATGAATAAAGCATGCCATCGATTTTCACTTTATGTCAAATAAACATAGCTGTTTATTGCTCCATTTGCTTCATGTTTTAGAAATTTCTCTTGGAAGCGTGCTCCAGATCACCTCAGATTAAGTTTTAAGGCTGTGAAATATTTTTTCTGTGTTTAATTGTAAACCTCTTAAATAGCAAATAGCAAAAAAAAAAGGCAATTTGGGGCTATTTCCAGCTAGACTAATTTCAGTTGGAAATAGCCCCAAATTGCTTTTTTTTTTTTTTTAAACTTTTCGTAGACAGAATGCCCCTAAACCTCCGAGATTACTAAATTATGCTCCCACCTTTGGCAGTCCCACTCATATTCTTGACACTCATTTTGTCCCCCGCTTCTCACAATATTCCATTAAATGCATGTTTAGTAGCTTTTTACAACATAAAAGTAAACTGCAGTGTGTCCAGGCATATAACTACTGTGGATATAGATTGTAAAAGTAAGGCATATAATTATGACTTTTGTCATATTTTAGGCTTGATACATGAATGTGGAGGGGTACTCAAGCATTATTTGCTTTAATGTCATTGCATATATGCTCAGGCAGAATGAGCAAACCCACTGTAAACTGTGAAACACCAAAAGAGAAAAACTAGTTTCTGATAAATGCTGAGACCCATGTTGAAACTGTGTTTAGGTTTCAAGCATCTGTTGCAAGGCTTCAACTTCATGTCTGATATTACTAACGCTAATAGTTTCACATTCATGACCAACAGCATTAGAAGACTGTAAAGTGTGATAACTCGTGCAGTCATCACATTGAGTTTCTGTGTTTTCATTTGAGAGCTAAATCTTCAGAGAGAGCAGAGAAACCACTTTCTCCAGCTCAGCGATAGCTGTATGTACTGAAACACTAAATAGTTGGTGTTTCTGTTACATAACATACTGAAGTTGAAGCTTAAATATCAGAATGGTTGTTGCTTCCTCCCAGCATTTTTGTGTTTATGACATGCTTAACTCCTATAGCAAGTGTGGGGCTCTTCACAGAAATGCTGTAATATGTGGACTGGACCTGGGGCTCCCACAAAAGTGTGATCCACAGAACTTCTTATATCAGTTTTCTGGTGCTGGAGGAGAAAATGCAAGAAAGAAGCACGTGATTTCCCTTGCACACACTGGCACAGATCTACCACTCACCCATTGTTGCTTCTAATTCTCTTTTACACTTTGAACTGTTGGCACAGTCCCCTTTACTTCTATTGTCCCAGCTCCATTCTTGTCTGGTTGACATCTAATTTCTCTCTTCGCCTGAAGAGGATTTCTTCTCAGTCTCACTCCACTATTGACAAGGGTGAAGATCAATATTGGCATCCCCCTCTGAATCAAGAAGAAATACAGTATACGATCTTTCCACGATGTTGATATGCTGAGCTGTCTGAGAGGCTTGCAAAGTAGCGCCCAGTCCTTTTTGGCATTTACTGGTTGGAACTGTAACTGTTTCAGTCAGATGGTATAGTCTATAGCAATTCTTGAAACTTTTTCAGAAATGATGAAGTGTAATAACATTAGTGTTGTATTTTACTTTCAGGTTCATTGGAATGCGAGTTATCAATGTGTATGACATTGACAACAAAACCTACCTTATCAGAGTTGGAAGGTTAGTATGAGCAATAATGCAAGATGGGCCTCCTCCTGCACCTGGCAGAAACCTCTACCTGTCCATACCCTCATTTTTCTTCTGTCACCTATTGTATATATTGTTGCTGCTTTAACAATTTTTCCCAGGCTAATGCTTCCTTGAGTTAGCAGTGTCAAAAAACTCTAAATGAATTGCAGAAATGCCAAGTGCTGTATATAAACTTTACTGCTATAAAATTCTGGGACATTGGCATGTGCTGTTGCTTCACATCTAACAGCTAGACAAGGAGGATGCTCATCATGCATTCATATTCTTACCAATACCAGGTGTTCTTTATTTATTTTCAGTTATTTTTCATGAAATATTTTCATTGTTTAACTACCCTCTTAGTCATTTTGAGTTTAAGGAAGCAGGATATGTGACTATTAGACAGATGGTAAGACAAAGGTTGTGACTGTTATCAATACTGACAATGATCGTTTGACTTGTTCATCTGACCTGAGTCTAATACTCCTGACCATAATTTAAGATCCTAAGTCAAAAGGAGTCAGTCTCGCATTCTCACCGGTCATATTAGGGTATGATTTTTTTTTTTTTAAAATCAAATGCATACGTACAAATTTTAATCATACCCTTGTAATCAACAGCTGACTGCTGGCGTATGAATACAATAAAAAAATAAAATAGAAGTAGGTACCGATGACACAAGCATATAACAATGGCTGGAGAGTGAGGAACCACTACCACTTTTTTTTCCTCGGCGATGACATTTTAGAGCTTCTACTAGGCAAGATGTAGTTGGAATTGATGGTTACGTAATTGCGTGCGATTCAGGATCACATTTCCTTCCACTTCACTGAGTGGATTGTTCGTTTCACGACGAATCTGCGGCATCTCAGATATTATATCAGCCAATACGTTTACTAAGATCAGCTGATGCAATGCTGCTTGAAACGCCCACAGTCAGATTATATCTTGGTGGAAGGGCCTTTTCTGTAGGTGGTGGTAAACTGTGGAATAACATCAGTGTTGAGACAAGGAAACGTGAAAACATCAGGATTTTTAAATAGAAAGTGAAAACATAATTATTTAAACTGGCATATGATTTTCGGTAGTCAGTGATCATTCACATGAAGCAGGACCGGGTAATGAAAGTGTTTTTGTTATTAACCTTGCGCGGTTGGGTGTGAATGCCTATTGTGAGTTAGTGATGTGTATGAGAGTGAGGTGTGCTTATAGAAGTGTAAGGATGTAGTTAATGTCTAAATCTTGTGTGTTAAGCAGCGCCATAGAGCACTTTTCTCAGGTGATTATGTGCGCTATAAAAAAATTATTATTATTATTACTGTATTATTATTATTATTATTATTGTCTTGCGGGTCTGAAGATAGTTGTGAAATCGTTTCCGCATGTTTTAGCCAAGTCGTAGGCAACGAAATAATTGTGTCAGGTCTACATCGTCTCCCCCAGCAAGTAGATATAATGACATATTCATATTCTAGCAGCTTAGTAGGCCTACAGATTAGCTTAAACTACAGGTCAGCCTGCATGCTTGCAGCTGAGCCTCGTCAAGTTTACATTTCACCTAGTATCGAACCAAGGGCAAAGTCAATGTTGGGCATTTATCAGTATTGATTACTTCTTAGGGTAGCGGTAACGGCAAGTATCAGGCATGAAGTATCCAGTATTTTGACTTTTCCCCTCGCAACATAATTATTTGAAGGATCCATGACTTGGTAAAGAAGACCCTGTTCTAGACAGCACTATAGGTATTTTTTAGCTTCTTTCATAATATGAACTAGAAGTGTGGATTAATTATGCTGTAATTTTGCACCAATTTGGAAGACAATTGTTTTAGTGTTGTAACGATTTGTTTGGGTTTTGCATCTTTATTTACCATGATATGACATATATAGTGTAGACCCATTTGTTTGCAGTCATATTTTTATAAGTTTGTGGCACCCTGGTTTACAAAAAAAAGAAAACATGGGCTCAAATGTTATGCGCCTTCTAGCTCAGTTTGTCAATGCTGTTTCATAACTAAAAGCTAAAACAAACTGCATTTATAGTTCGTAAAGTTTTACAGCGCCTAGATGAGTTACATGTTGCTTGTTTACGCACGAGTGCATGATTTTTAACACAAGGGTTTGATTTTTTTAATACCCGAACGAGAATGAGCTGTTTCTCACTGTGACGAGCGACCACGTATTAGTATTTCCTATGCATTTCCCGAGTCGGACAGCCAGAGTCCAAAAATCACTGCTAAGAAAGAGTAAGACCTACATCAAAGAGCAGGGCTTACGGCAGTGTGACTGTGGGGATGGGGAGATGAGGGTGGGAGGAAGACCATGCAATATTAGACCATAAGAAGCCTACATTGCCCCCTCACTGTTGGTGACGTTGTAATCACGACTACCAAGTACCGAGTTATGTTAACGGTAACGCGCGATGGCGGTGAGTTCAGTAGCCGAGGCAAAGTCCATGCGCCTGGTGCGGCGCCACAATGCGATGCAAATCTACCTTCCGAAGATGCTCTTTTCGGCATGCAGAAGGAAAAGACCGCACAAACAACATTAATCTAGTTTTAGAAGTAAAGGAAAGAAACGTATGTGATTAGAAATAAACTGTCGTAAATAGGCCTAACAGTAGTAACAGCTGATCTATACTGAGTGGAACATACGAAACTCCGAAAGGTCACAGAAAGCAAGGTCTCCTCAACCTATCATCATCAAATGGAAATTCAAGTTGAGGGGGGAAAATACAGTAAGCCATCCACGCAGGTTCTTTTTTCGAAATTGTGCTCTTCTTCTCTCTTGCCTGAGCTCACCCAGACACTCCGGCGCCTAGAGGTGAGTGATACTCAGTGTTCACGCCTGGCGCCCCCCCCCCCCCCCCCCGAAAAAAAAGGGTGAGGGGTTGGGGGAAGGTAACCTGCTCAGTGTCTCTTAATTTTATACTCAGAGTAGGCGGGAAAGGCGATCACTTTTTATTCCTAATGAGCGGACAGGGCTATAATATTGCTGTGTGACTGTCCATGATTGGGTTCTCGATTAAATGGGGAAACGGGAATAATTATATACTGACTGGCACAGAAACGCATCACTTAGAAAAACGCTCACCCAAATGAGCAACGCATTACCTTTGAAGATTAAAATTGGACCAAAGTTAGATTATTATCTGCTCTAAAGGATGTGCATAAAAAGAATAGCGATTTTTTAAAAAAAAGTTTTTTTAATTCAGTTTTNCCCCCCCGTTGCAATGTTCAGTACCGGATGTGGTCCACCGTTAGCGCCGATGCAGGCCCGAATCCGACGTCTCATTGATCTTGTGAGCCTTGCAATGGTGTCCTGGGCAATGTTCGTCTACTCTTCAACTAAAGTATTGCGAAGATCTGCCAGATTGTTCATGTTGTTGCGTTGGTTTACTCTCCTTCCGAGTTCAGGTTTGTGACACCTATTAGAGGGGCAAATCACTGATTGTGTACAACCCAATTAATCCGCTAGTATATAAAATTCCCCTTTTTGGGGGCCCTGCCAGCCAGTGTTAAGGTGTAGAAAAGTGTAAAATGACCTGTGATCTAAATAATGCATCCTATTTTAAAGTTTCAGGTACAATTTGAGCCTTCTGGATAAAAAAATAAAATGTGTAGGCCTCTGTATTCGCACGCGGTCAAAACCAGCCAAATGAAAAATTGGGGACCAAATCAGAATTTGAGGTGATCTTTTTCAAAAGACATTTCTGAAAAATTTTGGGCGTTGACCCCCCTTTTTCTTCCCGTTAAAAGATCGGGCAAAAGAAGTACTTTAATCTCCATGCAAGAAATTTCCCCAAATCACAGTGTATTTAGAATAACACAAAATGTTAATAGGGCCAAAAGAAAAAAACAGCAATAAGTGTCAAAGACCTCCATCCCAGAGATGTTCTATGGGAGACAAGTCCGGCGAATATGGCAGCACTTCGAACTGCTGCCGAGCCAGAAATGTCGCGCACACTCGTGCTGTATGAGCTCTAGCGTTGTCCTGCTGGAATGTGTGCAGGTCCTGGTGATGTCTCTGGAACAAGGGCTCTACGTGACCCTGTAAAACATCATCCAGGTACACTTGGGCATTTACAGGACCCTCAAAGAAGTGCAGAGGGATCCTGTGGTCAGCCCAGACCATTACACTTCCTCCTCCCCATCTGTCAGACTCCATCACGCAGCTGTCTGCATACCTCTCTCCTTCACGGCGTCAGATTCTTGTGCGGCCGTCCACATGTCTCAGGCAGAACCTGGATTTATCAGAGAAGACCACACCCAGTCTTGAAGTCTCCACTGTTGATGTTGAACCGACCAGTCTCTTCTGGCCGTAATCTTGGCATTTCTTGTTAATGGATGATTGTTGTTTCGGGTACAAAATTCTGTAATTTGAGTCCGTTAGCTCACAAATGAGAGGTTGCACAAGTTCCGCCCTTTTATTGCATCCCGTTACTGAGAAAAGGCCGAAAGCATGGTTTGCACATGCATCCCGCTTTCTCCAACAGGAGTGTTCGCTCAGGAATGAGCGCATTATTTCAGAGTCCCGTGCGATAGGCAATCTCCATGTCCCAATACAATCGGACCTGCAAGTTATGCTCGTAAAAATTTCCGACCTATAAAAGTGATGCATTTTTAGTGCCGGTCAGTATATAACCTAAGTCAGGATTTCTTCCATCGTTTGAAGGTTTTAATCCACACTCATCACACAGAAACTTGCAGACTGTCGTTAGAAAGACGGATGTGCCCCAGCTGCAAGCCTACTACTCTGCTATATCTGTTACCAAGAGCTTTTTTGCTTTCTTTAACAAACACTGAGGGTAAACAGAAATACTTAAACCGAGGGCCAAAAAAAAGTGACTGTAAATGGCTTCCAATCTGCTATAATTCAAATGGTAAAAGAATATCTTCAAATGTCTGTATTTTTTAATACGGTATATTATTATGCAGTTTGTATTTATGCCAATATATATTCCTCATGAAAATATGCCTCATGAAATGAGGCCGATAGTTTGTAATACTCTTTTTAAGTACCCGGCATAAGCCATAGGAGACATTGTTTACCTCAGTATACATGGAGAACCTAACAGCACAAACACCTATAAAACATTCTCTTCCCCCCCCCCCCCCCCCCCCCCCCCCCCCCCCCGAATGATGTATAATGCGCTTTGCCATGGAGCCCTTCAAATGTTATTCGTTCATGCCTAAAAAGACCCAGTCAAAAATGGTTATAAAAGAAGTATCAAGAAAGAAAAGAATTATTCATTCACAATGGCGGATGTAAGTATGCTAAATGCTAAATTTCAGGCATGAGATTTTCGGTTTGACCGGGTTTTGTCCTGGACAGTATAACATGGTGCAAAATACTTTCTCTGCATTTGTTCTTTGAAAGAAGAAAAACACTTTCTGTAGCATGACGCTTCTAGCATCCCACGCCTTAAGAAATCAGGGATCAGCAAACTTTGGTACCATCAATGAAAAGAACACACTACACTTTTAGAAGCGAGTAAAAGACAACAGGAGTAAGGTCCTCGGATATACATAAGAGCAATGCANAATAACCCATTGTTTCCACGTGGGAGCGAGCCCTACTGAGTGCAGCGCTACGCGTAATAGCCTTGAGCCCGACGCGTAATAGCCTTCAGGCGTGTACACAGTGTTGGTGACGTCACGTATTTCTGGCGAGGCGAGCAGCGGTAACGCTAAGGGTGCGTCCACACCAAAAGCTACTAACCGCGCGGAGCCTCGGAGCTAGCTACGAGCGCTGTCAAGCCGTGCAGCTCAAGTGTTCACACCAAAAGCCACTGCTGCTAGTCCGCGGTTAGCAGCTTGCTCGCCCGTGGCTCAAGGAAAGCTTGTATGTTCACACCAAAAGCTACCGCGCCTATGTGCACATTGAGCTGTGTGCGAGCTAGCGGTTAGTGGTGGCGAGGATAGTAGGCAATGATCGAAGTTGGTGCATATGGAAAAGAAAGTGATGGGAATGTGTTTTCTCGATCAGAAACAAAATCGTTCATTGAGAAAAATATGATGGGTCTTCCGGATGCTGCTGGTTTGCCAGATTTATCCGCAGACCTCCCCTTTTTTATGATAGGAGATGCTGCTTTTCCACTGAAACAATATCTGCTCACACCATTTTCTGGAAATCTCACGCGACAGATGCAAATCTACAATTATCGACATTCCAGGGCAAGGAGATGCATCGAGTGCGCTGTTGGTGTATTGGCAACTAAATGGAGAGTTCTAAGAACAGTCATAGCCACAGATATCAAAACTTCAGAGAGTATTGTTCTCGCTGCGGTCGTCTTGCACAATGCAGTATTAACACTGGAAGGAAACAAAGTCTCCGAGGTAGATATCGAAGAATGGGACGACGGTCGAGAGAGGAACACAGATGACAATGGAGAAAATGGTCACAGAGGCCGTCCTGCGCAGTACGGAATATGGATGAGACAAAAACTGATGGACTATTTTGTAGGAACGGGTGCACTGCCTTGGCAAGACAAGTGTCTGTAACTGAATCAGTAGAAATAGGGATAAGGGATACAGAGAGAGAAGAAGGGAGGGAGGAATAAAGATAGGAAGGGAGGGAGAGAGGGAGGAATAAAGAGGGAGAGGGAGGGAGAGATGGATAATGAAGAGAGAGGGAGGGAGGGATAGTTAAAGAGGGAGGGAGGGATAGAGTTAAAGAAGAGTCAGGACCAGTCAGTCAGTGGCTCAACAGCTAGTGGTAAGCAAGCAACTGACATTAATGGCGGGAACAAGACCGCGTCTGAAACTATAAAATGAGG
This sequence comes from Ellobium chinense, assembly GCA_033807755.1. Lineage (NCBI taxonomy): Eukaryota > Metazoa > Mollusca > Gastropoda > Ellobiida > Ellobiidae > Ellobium > Ellobium chinense. The sequence continues at coordinate 143,882 of JAWQUT010000082.1, read as the reverse complement.
TCAGCTCGACTGCTAGCTTTGAGCGGAGATCAATGCTCGAATATAATATCGCCGCTCGACGCTAGCCGCAGCCAAGCCATGCGGCGTGGCAACTGCTTTTGGTGTGAACAGTTGATATAGATAAAGAGGATGTATTTCTGCGGCTCGGCTACGGTGCGGCTACGGCTCAGCTCAAAGCTTTTGGTGTGGACGCACCCTAACACAGTAGGGCATGGGCATTAGGCCTGTGCCAAACCCGGTGTAAAGGAATAGAATTACCCCCGGTATGAAGTTACCCCCCGGTAATTTGATACCGGTATAAGATTACCGGGGAGGTAATCTGAGACCGGTATCAAGCTACCCCCCCTG
>JAWQUT010000082.1:121817-131876 GCA_033807755.1 Ellobium chinense | reverse complement strand
CCCCAAGAGACCAGGGTTTTGACATGTAAAGGCTGTAATGTTGTTTGTGAGTGTTTTTCAGGGAGAATCTCAGTTGCAAGATGTTGCCACTTATGTGAGTGTTACTTAGTGGTGAGGCACATGAGTTTGCTGAAGTTGCAAAATAGTGGAGACAGAAAAAAATCCAGATTCAATAGTGCAAGTACAGAAGTTAATATTATCTGCCAGCTGCTAATTATAATCGTGTGTAAGTGCATTGAAGCCATTGCACACCACAGGACTGACCCCGCAGAATTTTGCATTGCGGCCGCAGAATTTCCCATTTTCCACACTGCGGCCGCAAAATTCGAAATTTTCCGCGAAATGTTGCAAAACTTGTAAAATCCGCATGAAATCTCTTTCTACAACCTGGTTCTTTCACAGAGGAGGAGAAGCCTTAGTGAAGACACTCTTCGGTGCCTGATTTCTTTGTATTTTAACAACTTCGCTGGAAATGATTTTTGTTATTAAATTTGCCATGAAATGAAATAATGGATTTGTTTTATTGAGTTTTGAAGGCCGATGTTGTGTGCAATGTGAGGTCTTACGTTCTGAAAATAAAGTTTACAGTTGAATTTTTAATAATAGGTAGCTATGGGGAGGGAAAAAAATAAACGCAAATGTTTTACAAAATTTGTCTTTGGGGTTGCAAAATTTGCCTTTTTGGGTGCAAAATTTTTATTTTTTTCATGCAAAGTTCTGCGGGTACAGACAAGAAAGGAAAATTTAGGGACCCCTTCCCTGTCCCCTCCCCTACACCTTTCCCCATAATTTGCTGTAGATAGAAGGATACATGACTTGCATAGACTGGAGAAACATGTCCATATACAGTCTTACAATTTTGAATTGCACGTAACCAACTAAAAAATTCCAGATATTGGGATAGGCGAAGGAAGCATGGTGGTGTATGTAATGGCAAAAGTACATTTAGCTGTCCCCGCGGAATTTTGCAAGAAAAAAACCAAAATTTTGCAACCAAAATGGTAAATTTTGCAACCCCAAAAAGGCAAATTTTGCAAAAATTTTGCATTTGTTTTTTTTTCCCTCCCCACAGTTACCTATTATTAAAAATTCAATTGTAAACTTTATTTTAAGAAAGTAAGACCTCACATGCAAACAACATCCTTCAAAATTCAATAAAACATCCATTATTTCCTTTAATCAAAAAAATTATTTCCATCGAAGTTGTTGAAATACAAAAAATCAGGCACCGATGGATGTCTTCACTAAGGCTCCTCCTCCTCTGTGAAAGAACCAGGTTGTACGTTTGTAGAGGGAGAAGATCCTCTCTACGTTGGCCAAGGTGACTGTTGCGTGCATATATAATGAACCTCGACAACAAGATCGGATTCAACGAGGGAAATGAAAATCCCAGTTTTTTCCTCCTTCTTTGTAAATGTACCTCTAATCCAACGAATACAAAATTCTAGCAACCGAGGCTCTAACGAGGTCATCGACCTGAAGTTAGGCCGTCGCACACCCTGTTCACTTTCCACCCACAATAAAACCGTCGGCAGTGAGCAAGTCCTGAAGTTTTACGTAACAACTGCTACCAACATTCTACAACTTACAAGACTGAGTCAACATGAAAGGTTACCGAGTAATACAGTAGTTGCGTGTGCGAAGGAGCGGAGTGGGGAGGGAGGAAAGAGATAGGACCATCTGACCGATCATAGGAGGGGAGTTTGAAGTCTCTGCAATGCAAGGGCGAGGGGAAGGGAGGGGAATGGACAATGGAACGATGGAATAATAATATGCTTGGCCAAGCCTTTTGTTTGGACCAATCATTGCACTGGGCGAAATTTTAATCACAGACTTAGAGACGGTGATTGAAACCATTGGTTTCTCAACATTTACACAGCTTTGTCTACATTTTAAAAAAAATAAAATAAACCGGTACATGTAGCCTATTTTTTTTATATCAGTTCGCGATGTTGTCACGCCGATGGTGTCAGGAGTCAAATTGAGCAACCAGAGATAGTTTTGAAGTGCAAAGTTAAGTACCCTTTTAGCTAAAGGTTCTCACTAGAGATAGAGATCAGGTTTCACATGACTTGCAGAGACCTTGCGTTCAACGCCAACGGGACCTCGGCTTCAAACGAGGACTGACGGTCGGTCCCGGCGACCTCGTTAGATCTGAGGTTCACTGTATCGCTTTGCACATCTAGCAAACGATGGCACAGTCTGCTGGATGGACTTCCAGAACTGCACACTATCCAATACTGATGTTGGAGCCTGCTTTACAGCATCAGGTCCTAAATATTTTCTGCAGCGCACAGTGAAATCAAACACTCAACGTGCTCGTCCTGCGCTACAGTAGGCCTACGCAAACTGAACGGCAAACTGAACAGTAATAGATTTTTGTTTTGGAGCAGCAATAACCACAGCAATCTTGCCAGCAATAAATGTAGCTGAGCAGTGGCAGTGGTGGTAATTTTGGCAGTGTTGGTGGTAGTGGTAGTATTATAGTGTCTTTTTTTATAGGTCCACAGAGGTAAAAACTGACTGAAAGACGCAAGTATTGTATTGATTATTTTAGGGTTCACTAAATCTGTTTGGTCCTTGCCTAATGATTTTCTTTACCCACTGTGTAATTTATTTTACTATCAAAGGGAAATCTTTGGAACGAACCAAGACCTTTTTGTGACCCGAGTTCATTGTTCTACTTTCACCCCAGTGGCTGCTGCTGCATTTGCTGATATGTTTCATATAATCTTTTGCTTCATCCCCCATTGCATTAAGTAGCAAATATGGACACTTCCTGTGGTTGAAGTATTTAAATGAGTTTTCAGCAGTTTTTTGGTCAAAAATGTGTTTATAATTGTCAGTCTTCTGAATTCCTGCAGAAATCCATATGATAAGCCAAATTCAAACTTAGATGTGTGACTCTGAATAAGGTCTGGATTTGTAACACAGTATTCAGAATGTGACACTGGATAAGGTCTTTACTGTTGAGCTTATTTAGTATGACTCTGCATAAGGTGCAAGACTGGGTCAGGCCAAGACCTTATTTAGTGTTGCACCTGGATGATACTGCACTTTTCTTTATGAACTACAGAATATGTCATTATTGTGAGTTTTCATTCTTGTAGTGCATGCCCTTAATTTTCTGCTTTGACTCAAATGTGCATTTTTTAATGTAATGTTTTGATCTTCTCTTTGCAGCTTAGGAAGCACCTGAAAGGTCGTCGCCTTGAGAGCATAACACAGTTAGGAGTTGATAGAATTGTGGATCTGCAGTTTGGATCTGGTGAAGCTGCATATCACATAATTATAGAACTGTATGATCGTGTAAGTTGCAAGGAGCTTCCTTAAATTCATATTGTATAACCTATCTCCTTTTAAATGCTGAATACTGGATGTATAGAAAATAAATATGAATAGAAAAAAAAAAATACTATTTACACTGAGAACCACATGTATGGCTTTAAACAATGAGACACTACAAAACTATTGTGAATGTCATATTTGTAAAATGCTAAGACTATTCTGGAACTCAGAAGCTGTAAAATCTTTAAACTTGCACTACACAAGCTTCTCTTGTTTTCATCTTTAGGGGAGGCACTATCCATTTCCAGAGACTGTAATGCTTATATTTTGGTATGCAACTTATGTCCATGAATGCATTGGATTTCTATGTAAAAGTCACGGCAGCTCAAACTGGGAAATCCAAGCGTTTTAGATTACTTGACAGAATCCCATTAATTACCGCCGCGCAGCACCAGCCATGCCGCGCTTGGGGTCAATGTCCGGTTAATTACCTGCCGCTGATACCACGCCGTGGCAGGTAAAACAGTGGGTTTTTCACTGAAAAAGACCTTTAATAACTGAGCTGCAGTCAATTTCAAATCACAGTTAGTCTGATGATGGTTTAGTGAACACAATGTCTCTATTCTCGATCATCTGTGTTAAAATTTTCACGGGATTATCTTTTATAGTGTATCCGTGGCAACGATCTGAATGTGTGTATTTGTGTTAATTTGTGTCATATGCCTGTATATTCAGAAGCTTATAACCAAGAAACGGCACCATAAATATTTTTAAAACAAGTCTTACTTTGCTTTATATTGATCAAATTTAATAGTAGGTAAATTTCATTGTGTTTCCAAAATTAACATAGAAGTTATGATTGATAAAGTTCGATGTGTGTGATTTCTCATCATTTTCATGCCCTAGGTCATCGCTTGCAGTTGTTTTAAAGTTAATAATTAGAGGGATTTCCCTCCCCCGTAAAGAATGGAGCATAGTTATGAAGTGCTTAAACAGTGTTTGGAAAGTTTCTGTCGAACACGTGGTAAAAGAACTCAGACAAGAAAGCAGAAAGCTTTGCGACGGAAACCGGCCCCACCAAAAACTTTTCAAATGACATCTTACTTTTGTTCCATATCAATATTGACAATGATCAAGAAGACTCATTTTCGTTTAGGACCAACATGGAATTGTGCGCCAAGCTTTTCATGGAGGTTCATTTATTGGCAATCACTGCTACAAATATCCAAATGAAAAGGTTCGGACAGATCTAATTGAAGAATTGCACAGCACCACAGCATCTTTGACTGTGACCAAAGAAATAATTCAATGTTCTCTTGCCGCTCAATCTATAGTCAATAGATTAAACAAGGAATATGTTGTTGTGCATTCCCTTGTGTCGCATAAAAGTGCCATTACCCACGACACAGTCAAGGAGGCAAAAATCGCAATCAGCACCTAACTTGCCCCCTACATACACTTCTTTCCTGACAGAACAACCCCAAAACATCACATACTCGAAAAACATTGTGTAGCATGGATGGAACGTTTTGCTTTTGGCTTAGCTATGCATGGAGAGCAGGGTGGTGAAATGCTCCATGCCACAGTCTCCAACTTTGAAAGAAGAAGTCAGGGCATTAGGCGTGAAACCTCTCGATTACAACACATCATGGAGTCTGTGCATGTAAAAACGGCGCCGCAACTCCATGCTCTCAAACCACAGCCAAAACGGAGAAACAGGAGAGACAAGTAGGCTGCAGTAGTGCATTTAACATGTATATAGGTGTATAGTAAGTTGTGTTATTTAGATTCCCTCTGAAGAGAATAGATCTACTGTTTATTTTTCATAATTTCAATTAACTGGACTGAAAAGCTTCGCATGAACTTGCCTCGGTAGATGGCAGAAACATTCACCAATAAATTATGTCCATCAAGCGCCATGTTGGAAACATAGGTGCTAATGACTTGTCGGCACTACAGTAACAGGACGTCTATTGATGCTCTCCTCTCGGGACGCCCGATCGCCACGCTACCTGACATTTATTGGCCCGCAGCGTCGTTCCTATTCAAGGAAGCACAAATCTGAAACAATAGTCAGTATGCGTGTTCTTTCTAGTACAAGCATGCTTGTTTCTAGTGAAGTCTATGGTAAAGTTCGTTGTATATTTAATTTTTTGTAAGATATATGTGAATGTGTATTTTCATGCATTTTAGCGCCATTTTAATGAAATGTAGCTTAAAAGTCTACCAAGTTTTTGCAAATAAAAAAACGTACGTAAACAGCATCATCCACACAATCTATCTGGTACTGAATCAAATCAATAATTATACGCGTAAGAACATAATAGCCTATCCAAACTCATATATAAGTGGCCGAAGACAAGCCAGCAGATCTGGCCAGCGCAGGTAAATTTTCTTGGCCTGACGGCCGCATACCCCCTGGGGCGCTCACGGGAGATAAGGTGGCCACCGCACCAAACTAAAAGTCACTTGCAGAGCTGCCGTGAAGTACACACCAAAATGCTGACTGGTGCAATCTTCTCCCTCAAAGATGATGATCTTAGAACAAGTGTCATTAGCAATGGCACCAGTTGTTTGATATAAGATTTCATTCATGTCTCTTACATACCTCTATGCATATGGAGACTGTTTTGGATTTTCTGTCTGGATGCAGAATTATCAGAAACTAGCAACACCTTTTGCTGTTAAATGAAATAACTTTATATCTAGACACAAAATCAGGAAAAGCCTCCATAGGATGATACATAAATGTGTCTAAAAGATGTGGATATAATCGGGCATCAAAATACTGGTCCCATTGTAAATGATAGTTGCTCAAAGAAGTACATTTGAAGGAGAAAAATGCACCATCCAGCACTTTGGGGTGCAAGTTTGTATAGGAATCCACTCCGCTCATAGTGACAAGTTGCACGTTATGTACGTTACAGCCTCTGGAAAAGGGTGGTGCCTCCCCTTACAAATCAGTTGCAGCCAAGCATGTGCAAGAATGAAATGCAGGTCAAACAATGCAGAAATCAACCCTTGTGGCACTATACTGGAACCAGTTCTACTTTCACTCCACTACACAGGGCGCAAGAGTAGGATAAATTAACATGTCAGCACTAGCCATTGATGTGGTGGTTGAATTTTGCAATCGGGTGTCAAGTGGTTGTCTGACAGACAACATGCGGAACGGTTATCCTTTACAATGGGTCATGCAGCCAGTGGGGGGGGCTGGACCTCAAAAGTACCTTGCGCTACTAGAGTTAATAATGTGGTGCTGTTGGAACAGATTAAGATTTTTATTCTATTATATAAGACAAGCATAATTACCCGTTCCATGAACAGATAGGTACATGTGTGGATTGGGGAGAGAGTTCAGGGGAAAGGAAGGAGAAAAGAGGATAACAAAGACAGGACTGCAATACAGTGAACAAAAACAACATATGATTTCTAACCTTAGATGGCACAATTCATTGTAGCACTTCAGTATGGACAACATTCAGCACTTCAGTATAGACAACATTCCTTGTCCTATTGTTTGCACTAAGTAAAAAAATTGAATTGTTCTTTCCAGTCCGTGAAAGGGCCACATACAACATTCCGTGTGAGAACACAGGTGTTCTCAAGTCCAAGCCTACTGTCTGCAGAGTCTGTCTTTGGGACTTTCTGATTGTCAGAGCAAAACAATGCTGAAGAGGAAACTGCTTCCTCTGGAATGTGAAGGGCAGAAAAGTGTCAGTAGGCTGCAGGGTAATCCTCGGAATGAGATGCCTTTCTCCAGAAAACGGGCCAGTTGAGATGGCAATTTCAATTATGTTGGTCATTGCTTTTGTCATTATGCACCTGGTCCCATTCATCAAGCGCGGTGGATTAACGAGCGCATCAGCATCACCGACATGCCAGCTTTGATCAGAAGGACTTGTGCTGGAAGTCCAGGAAGGTGAATGGAGTTTAAAAACTCAGGTGGATAGTGAACTGCCTCTTCATCACTCATAGCTGTGTTAATGGAGCTGTAGAGCACTGGCTGTCCAGGTGCCATACGGGACATTTTGGCATTGATGTCTGCTACCGTATTGTTGAGGGGAGCTAATATTGCTCTTTCCATGAGCCAATGTGTGTTCCCATAATTTTCCTGTAAGCTGGGAAAAACAGACTCGATAAGCTCATCTACTGATTTTACAGCTGTCCCAAAATGGCAAAGGCAAATAGTATCCGGTTGTTCTATCACTGGCAGTGAACAAGTGACAACAGAAGATCGGCAAACGGCCCTGCTTCTGCATCACTGGTCATTAGAACACGCATGTTAGTCCTAAGCTTGTATACTTTTGCATGTGGCCACAGGGAAGACTTCTTGAGGCATGCATTCACCACGTTCGCTCTCGTGCCATTCTGGATAACTGGCAGTACTTGTCGAAAGTCACCACACAATAAAGCGGCAATGCCTCCCATGGGTACCTCTAATATCCCTCAAGGTCCTCTCCATAGCTTCAAATACAATTTTGTTTGACATAGGGGTTTCATCAACTACAATGGCACTGCAGTCTTGAATAAGGCGGGCAAGTGGTGTTCCTTTCTTGATGGAGCAAACAGGCATTTCCAGCAATCAAGGTGTCTTGCAGGGCACCACGGCTGTTAGCCCTAAGCTGACGCCGCAGAATTTTGCATTGCCTGCGGCCGCAAAATTCGTGATTTTCCGCAAAGCGTTGCAAAACTTGTAAAACTTGCATGAAAAAGGCATGGGAGGGAAATATTATGTTTCACCAATGAAAATAGTGAATACTGTTAATAATGTTTAAGTAAATGACAGTGATTTCCCCTTTGCTTCGTGCGTCTTCCGTTCAGTTTGCGTAGGCCTACTACACCGACGAACACGTTTGAGTGTTTGATATCACTTGAGATGGATGCATTTATCACCAGGGAAATGCTGAGGCCCAATGTAAAATGTTGAGAAATGACCACTGCCTGAGTCGGAAGTTCTGTGCTACAGAAAGTATTTAGGACCTGATGCTGTGAAGCAGGCTCCAACATCAGCGTTGGACATTGTGCAGTTCTAGATTCCATCCAGGAGACTGTGCCATGGCTTGCAAAATGTGCAAAGCGATAATAAAAATTTATGCTCGCAACAGTCACTTCGGCCAACACAGAGAAGAGCTTCTCCCTCTACAATCTGGTTCTTTCACAGATGAGAAGCCATAGTGAAGACACTCTTCGGGGCCTGATTTTTTTTGTATTTCAGCAGCTTCGCTGGAAATTATTTTATTTTTATTAAATTTGCCAGGAAACAATGGATTTGTTTTATTGAAGTTTGAAGAATGTTGTGTACGTGTGAGGTTTTATGTTCTTAAAATAAAGTTTACAATTGAATTTTTAACAGTAGGTATCTGTGGGGAAGGAAAAAACAAACGCAAAATTCTTGCAAAATTTGCCTTTTTTTGGGTTGCAAAATTTGCCTTTTTGGGTGCAAAATTTTGTTTCTTTTCTTGCAAAATTCCACGGAGACAGCCTAAGCCCGCCTTGCTCTCTGCGTAAAAAACACAGGCGCTCGGTTTCAATCTTTGCATAAGCATCGACAATATACTGCTGGAGCAACCGTCTCGCTAGAATGAGATAGTTGTCGTTTCGTTTAAAAAAGTGGAAACAGTAGTACTGCAGTTGAGTAATTTTGTGTCTGCTTGTCAGTTTAAGTTGCAGACTCCATCCACGTGTCCCTCTGGGAAACAGAAGTGGATATTGAAGAGCATCATAAGCTGGATGAAGCTCACATATTTGTTAAAGGGAGTCATCATGTAAGCGCAACACGATGACCCGTTGGCCAACAGGATCTGTAGTCATCAATATGGCCACCTCATTGGTTTCTGGTGCATTAAATCTTCTCTGATGTTCACCAAGAGGATGACCATTTCCATGTATAGCAATGCTAAAGTTGTCGATGTGGTTGTGCCTGCCGAATTCCATTACTATTTTTTTAAGATCTCTGATGTAAACATTGCTATCCATGAGAACATCTTGAATTCTGTTCACTAAGTGTAGCTTTAAACCATCAGTTATACTTATTCTGGTGTTGAGCTGAATCAACTCTCCATCAATGAAGTAAATTTGCAAAAATTTGGCAGTTTCATTTGGGGCAGGTGTCAGTGAGCCAATTAGGTGACACACTTGACCTTGCACTCAAAAAGTTGGATGCCAACCTCGAAGAGTCACCTCATTACATCCAAAAGAAGTCATCTGAAAAGCACAGTAGTTATGTTTCCTCAGATTGAAAAGGAAGTGCTCCGATTCAGGGGAATGGCTGAAGTATAAGACCCTGAAATGTTGGCTTTCTCTAACAACAGCACCGATTTAGTCGAAATATTGTTCTAGTCCATGATTTGTCTATGACTAAATGAACTGTATCATTATCGTTGCGGTGCTGTCCTTCGACATAGCCGAAATCTTCTGGTAGAGGAGGCAGTGGATCAAGATCTACCTTACTGTTACTGCAACACATGGTCTTAGTCTTTCCAGGAAATTTTGTTGCTTGGCAGTGTTCACATCTGACTGTCATATTTCCTACATGGCTTGTAACATGAAGACCTTCTGGAGTGTATCTTAGCTTAGCGCAGCTGGTAAGATTGTGGTGACAGCTGGAGCAGCTGGAGGAGAGGCTCAAGGAAGAGTGACCATTGGCCTAGGTAGGTCTGGTAAGTCAGTGGCAATGGCAGGAAGAGGTCTTCATTTGTATGTATGACGTGTTCATCAACAGCTTCGGCCACATCAGGCGGTTGGTTTTCATCTGCAAGACGATTTGCT
>JAWQUT010000082.1:93540-121661 GCA_033807755.1 Ellobium chinense | reverse complement strand
AAACCAACCATCACCACCAACCCTCTTTCCAGTATGAACTTTTTAAGAGGATAGAAAAAAAACAAAAAGTAGGAAAATGTTCCAGCAAATAGTGAAAATAATTCTAACCCACACAAACACACGCACTCGTGGATGACCTGATATCGACACAAACACAAAGGTCAGTTAGACCTACATATAGTCTAGATCTACTCATCCAGTCTAGATTCTGATTAATGAGCGGATAGGAGTTTAACAAAGGGCAGGAAAATATGCAGAAGAAACAAAAAGAACACAGTACAGTCGAGTCCGTTTAACTCCAATTCGCTGAGACCACCCCAGTGAGTTGGAGCAATCAGAATTCGACTAACGATTTTCAAGGCGAGTCAACCGTATGCGAGCGAGCGAGCACCCTGGGGAGGTCACGAGATCAATTCAACAGACGAGGGAACTAAAGAATGCATATTGGGGAAGTACTGTATTTTAAATGGGATTATTTACCTTTATAAGAAATGCTTTGAGTGAGGTTCCCCTTAACTAGTGTAGTGCAAATCATTCGTTTGATTGTGGCTTGTCTTAACCAGATGAGCGGGTCTTTATCAAAGTCAAATCCTAAACCTTTTTAGATCAATAGATGAGGAGGCCGCTGCTTTTTCCACTTGTTCCCGGATTTTCAAGATCGTAGAACGCGTGCTAGCGGGAATGTCATACTTCTCAGCAATGGCCTTCTTCCTGAGGTTTCTCTTTACGGGATTAGAGGAAGTCATCATTTAGAGGACAAATTTAATTTATCAACCGTACACGAGCGAGCACACTGGGAAGGTCACGAGGGAAGTCTCTTGTTTATACGTATACCTGTATACCGTCTCGGTGCATTGGGCCAGATGCGTTTAATGTACACAATGCTGCAGAGATGCTTGATTATCGATCGATTTTTCGAGCCTGCACGCATGTTCTTCCCCCCACCGTCTTATCAGCGGTGGTGTAATACACACGCCCTAAACGTCCCCTACACACACCTGTACTGTGGTTAGTGGCACTCGCAGTGTCCAGTTTTATTGCCTATTTCTATCCGCGATACTATCTCGTTTGCTTTTCAAGTCGTCGGCGTTGTTTGGCACCATGCGGGGAGGACGCCGGAGGTGATTTTGCCTCTGTGACAGCGCGGGGCAGTTAGAGTAATCAGAAATAGGCGTTAATTACTTCTTCTTATGCAAAGGCAATTAATAGACGCAAAGAAGGAAAAAAAACTATTATTTCTTTTTCTTTCGACTAATAAGAAATTGGAGGTGTCCGATTTCGACATACATGGACTCGACTGTTTATCAGCACTGACACTGGTTAATGTAGATTGGATGCTAAAAGATAAATAAATTCCCAACACACGCACTCACGCACGGCAGGCATGACATTACTGACATGACCTGATCTCGACTCAAACACACATGTCCAATTTGAGTCAGAGATGGGTAAAATCTAAATTAGATGAAGTAATCACTACTTACCTTCACCGCATCTTGATCCGCAACATAAATTCACTCATTTGCTGTAAATTATCTTGCTTTCTGTGATCTTGTTTGATGACAGAAATCAACTCTATTCGCAAAGTAGCGTGACTGCTTGAAGCCGATTGAGAACGACTTCCGGTTCAAACAAAAACAATAGTGGCGTTAAAATTAACACGCCACGTTTCATGTGGTACAAACTATTTTCTATAAAATCGGGGAAAGCAGTTTGTGTCGATTTTTTTACATGAGGTCCTGACTGCATTGATGCTGTCGACGCCTGCGAAGTTTCAAACGCATAGGTTAGGTAATAACGGAGGATTCCTGAGCATAGCTCCCCAAGTCCACTTTTATAAGATATAATTAAGATGGGAATGGAAGTTAGATCTAGATCTTTCAAGCCAATCAACCCATTTTCTGGTTCCCTGGAAATATCTGGTCTGTTTTGGACAAAATATTTTGCAATGTGGAATTTGGAAATCTGGAAAGGTTGGTTTTGCTTGAATGGTTCATAATGCATGGTTCATCACAAGCTGTATCAGTACACTTTACCTCCAAGTGACTAAAGATACCTTGATCTGAATATTGGGGGGGNGGGGGGGGGGGGGTTGCTAACCATGGGTGCAGTTTCAGGGCCAAAGAGAGAGAGAAGAGAAAAGGAAGAGAAGAAAGGAGGGACAGGTTTGTGACACCTATTAGTAAAGTATTAGAGGGGCAAATCACTCATCGTGTACAAGCCAATTAATCCGTTAATATATAATATTTCCCTGTTTTGGGGCCCTCCCAGCCAAGTCAGGGTATAGAAATATGTAGAATGACCTGTGATCTAAATAAGCATCCAATTTTAAAGTTTCAGGTACAATTTGAGCCTTCTAGATAAAAAAATAAAGTGTGTAGGCCCATGTATTCACGCGGTCAAAACCAGCCAAATGAAAAATTGGGGACCAAATCAGAATTCGACATTAGTGAAAAATTTTGGGTGTTGACCCCCCTTCTTCTGTTACTTTTACTACCCACATATGATGACTAAGCCTTGGTTCAGTGCACATAAGGGCCTTGCAAATTTCCCTGGGGTTTGAAATGCCCAAGGGACCACCTGGACCAAATATTCATTTCTTATAGATCCTTTTGCTGTTTGCTGATGACTTGCAAACTTAGAGACCCCTATATTTCCACAGTGGACAAACAAACAAAGTCAGTCTGCTAGCCAGCCACAGAATTTCATTTTTATATTCATGGGAATCACTACACTAAATTGTTTGGTATAAACTCTTTGCAGTTGACCTATTAGAAAATCGGAAAATCGTAACTACAGTTACGATGGTGACTTGGGTGTAAAGGTAGATTGATTTTCGCTTTATTTTTAACTAGCATAGACGCCCATTCTATGAATGGGACGTTGGGTGACAAAAATAGGATTATCTGCTACATGGAGAGCCTTGCTTTATTACTATGATGTAGAAGTAGCAATACAGTAAACGTAGCACTACTGGATGGCTAAGTTTACGGGTTTACCTGCTGATATGGTGCTGGACGACCTCACAGAGCAAAGCGTCATCAATGAATGGAAAGCAGATTTCGAAATTTCAACCTCATCCTTTAAAAACGATGAAACTGAGCGAAACCCGTACATAACTAATGGAATCTTGCACCCTTTGTGACCACACACTGACGCTAAATCTCTTTTGTCGAATTTCATACAGGTTACCGATTTTGGACCCGAATGTTACGTGTAGCAGGTTATGAGTTAATCGCGTTCAAATTTAGCATGCCACGCCCCCGATCCAGTCTTATAATATAGATAACAGAAAGTTCCCATACTTACTGCTTTAAAACACGTAGTGAATTGTGAAATTTGAATCGATTTGGATCTTCAAACTGGTGTCGGCGTGGGCGTTCAAATTTTCAGTGGCAAACGAAATGCAATGTCTTTCCGGTACGAAATTTTAAAGTTTTATTTGGAGTCGACGAAATGGCAGAATGAATGCCGGAAACAAAGACATAGAGAAAAATGCGGCCCGAACTTTGTAAATTGATTAATCAAATCTTGCATTTTCTGTGAGCAGACAGTGATGCTAACTATTCTGTATCGGATATTGTACATGTTGATGTTTTCAGCCGAATTTTACAAACAGCAGTTTTGAAGGTTATGCGTTAGGAAGGGAGCATGCCACGCCCCCAATCCAGTCTTATAGTATAGATATCTAGGTGTAAATTTGAGTTTCACAGGTAAAAAAGGATAAATATATTAAATATAACTAATTTTACCAAAATATTAGCACAAAATTTGCTTTTTTTATGTTTAAATCTCATGAAATGTTGTTTTGATCCGACCCGACCACCATCTTGAATTTTCATGATAGTCGCGAAGTGAGAGCTAGTCACTGTTAAATGCAAAAATACAACAAAATGCCGTCATCCGATTGGGACAACGAACTGTCCTAGTACCAGAGTGATGACTCTGACAGCTGGACTCCATCTGATAAGTCTATTGAGGAGGAGGATGAAAATATGACCCTCGATGTGCCAACACTGATACCGGAAATGGGTGTTGACATTCTTTCTGGTCCCCTTCCCCATTCTGAGCTACATAATTCTTATAATTATGAAGATATAACATCATCATGGATACATATTAACGTTTCCACATCTAGATTACATGTTGGTAGTGATTATTTACAAAATAATTGATAAAAATGCTATTTTTAACCAGATCCTGTTCCTAGCAACGGTTGCCATGAAAATATATAATATCGATTATCACACGTTTTCGTTTTTCTCATAAATTTTGTACCATTGGGCCAAATGTAATAAATTTGGGATATTTTGTGCAGAATTGGATATACAGTACTTTATTTCAATAATAATTTGAATAACATTTGAGCCTATACTTATTTTTTTCCTTCTTTGTATTTGTTGTGGTTCATGTTTTTTCTGTATATATTTATTTTTAGTAACACACTAAATAGGTCAGACAACCCATAATATACTTCCTAACCAAAAATTAAAAGTGCAGCATGCAAGTCTTGCCAATTCTCTTTCCAACCATACACAACATGTACCATTTCAGTTAGGTCTCCACATCATATTGCCTTTCACGTCAAACACACCAATGGTCACTTTCAGATAAATGAAAAAGGCGTGAACTGCAAAGAGTTAAAGGTGGACACACAGGTCAAAACTAATTTTCTTTTTTCCAGCAGTTTTTCTCACAGGGAATTATCTGTAGTCAGTGCTCACCGAACCAATTTCATGAAGAAAGAGCAGTATTCTGTTGCTCCACGCATATGTTATATGAAGTAATGAGGAGGGCTTGACTGACTGAGATTTTAAGCATAAGAGGCATGTGGCAAAAGTGATGACATCACTTTAGTTCCAGCAGTTAGAGACACCTTTGTCTGACAGTGCTATTTAGCTTTCGGCTAAAGTTCTTCTAATCCAAATTCAAAAGTTAAGTTCAATCTGGGAGCCAGATAGGAGCATGCCAGGTGTACATCTGACAGACTGGCAAGTATTTCTCAGACATGTTTTTTTTTTTCTTTGGTGACAGAAATGTAGCAACTAGATCTAGATCAATAATTCACTAGATCAGGTAAATTCACAACAGTTATGTAATAATAGGTAATGTATCAGAAATTTCATTTCCGTTCCTTTTTCTAATGTCAAAAAACAACCTACAGTTCTGTTTGGTTTAAGTAGGTGAATAATTTTTTAAATAATCTACTCATCGTTAATTACTTTTTCCCCCCATAGTAATCTATTTGTAATTACTGTCTGGTTTTTTTTTGGGGTGGGAGCAAAAATTCTAGTTAATTACTTTTCAAAAGTAGTTTTAACAACCCTGGTTTGTGTAATGAACTTGTTGAGAAAGTGGGAAGCACTTCTGTAAATTTCATAGGCTAAAAGTATTGCCCTTCTCAGTCATTCAGGTTCACATGATTACAATGTAATCTCTTGAAATTTTGTATGATTTTCAGGGTAACATGGTGCTAACAGATTATGAGTTTGTGATACTGACATTGTTGAGACCAAGAACTGATGTTGCTCAAGATGTGCGGTTTGCTGTCAGAGAAAAGTATCCAGTAGACAGTAGCAAATCTCATCAGTCTCCTACAAGAGATTGGTAATATCTTGTTTGTGATTTTTAATTCTTCTGATTATGGTGTTCATCCAGTCTCAGTATAATTACATCTGGCTCATATATGTCAAACTTGCATAAGGCAATCTTCTTTTGAGTCATTATTTTTTCATGAGATGGCCCGATACTTCATTATTTAAATAAAATCCAACGTAAGAATCGCCATTGACTCATCTGTGGCAACTGTTGAGTTGATGTTTTTTTAGACACAATCTTTACACGAAAGGGGAAGAGACAGAAGCCGAGTTGATGATTCTCATTTGAAGGAAGTGCTGTGTGACCTTCACTCTGAAAGGTCCCGACATGAACACGATGAAGGAAAGAATTGTATATAGTCGATGCAGTTGCAAGCCCATTTAGGTTGCGGATGCCAGTACGCCCTCATAGTCCCTCTCAACCTCTTATATACAGGAATGTCCATTTTTATCAGAAGTTGTATGGACGCTGGTCAGCCAGTTCTCTCAAATTGTCATAGTTCACAAATGCTATTCAATGGCCGTCTGTGCTTTGCCATTCAGTGATATGCTGCAGTGTAGTAGTGCAATGGAAGAATGGGTGAGGTGATATCACTCTAGATCTAAAATCTATTGACAGTGCTTTTCAAATTTGATCATCTTATTTGGTTCATATAGAGTTGAACCAACAAGGCACAGGGTCCATTGTTGATAGTGAAAGAGGAGTGTTGGTTGTGCCCTCTCTTTAAAGAATGGAAATGGGGTCATCGAGTCACTATGAGTTGACAAAGCATTTTTTTTTTCCCTTTTATGTGTGAGCAGCAGCTGTGAGATTGGGAGGAACATTGGGGCATTTTGTAGTTGTTGCGCTATCACAGGCATTGTCATTATGACAGATTCATGTTCGCAGCAAGAAGGTAGGGTAGATCCTTCTTTTTTAAAGAGAAATTCATCCACACTCCATTTTTATCTAAATCTGAAACCATTTTACTGAGCATATCATACTATTGTTATTCACACCAAGGTTATTATAAGGAGATTGCGTGTTATTGCGTGGATTAATGCAAGGAGAGGGGAATTACATTTTGCAAGCATAGACATTGCTTTGGCCTGTCTTGATTAAATGCTTGCTCATGGCAACCTGCTGTTCTCCTTACACACATACATGTATGAATCACACGCTTTAGTGTATGGTAAGTATGAGACTAGTGGCCTTATAAGGCAAGTCTTGCTTTAACGTGGTCAGATTAGCACATGCAGTATCCAGGTCACTGTACTGACAAGTGCCAATATTTTGCATTTCAATACAAAGATAAAATTTAGAGGGGAGGGTGTGGTGAGGTGTCTGATATAAAAAGAAGCAGCCATTGTAATTTGTTAAACTGAATAGGTAAGCAGTGAATAGGTTGAACTTTGGATGAGTCTGTCTATATTTTTGTTTACTTCTCCACTAACATGAACTCAACCACTGTTTCACAGGGATGATGTCTTCCTTGTATCCTAAGATCTTTTCTTCATTATGTCTTCAAATCATATCTGGCCAGTCTTAATGACAATTTGCATAATTGCTATTAGTCTACAATTAGAATTGCCCGTCCTTTGGGAGGGCAGGCCATGCTTAAGCATGTTCGATGTGAAAGGCAATATTGGCTTGTAATGAAATTTAATTTCAGCTCTGAATTTGTATCCAATGCCACAAAATAAATAATAGGATCATGAATGGAACCAGGGACAAAGCATAGACAGGCGCACAAAGCTTCAAAACTAATTAATCAAATCATGGATCTCCGGCAAGAAGACCTTGATGCTAAACCTACTTTTACCAAATTTGTGCAGAAAGATGATGGTACAGAATGTGGTATTGTGTTTACTGTAACTGAAATTGGCTTACCATGTCCTCAACCACTTTTAGTGCATTACGCTGTCAGCATTTTTTAAGGTTTTACCCTCAGATTTATCTGTTTTCAGGATCTGGGACTTAATGAAGGTTGGAAAAGATGGTGAGGCACTCAAAAAATTTTTGGTGCCACATCTTGGTAAGCTTTTTTTATGTCTTAACCTTCATGCTTTTTTACTTTTTGTAGCTTTGAAAATAAAATAATGTTTTTTGTCAAAGCAGGGAATAGGGTAGGAGGTATTTTGGATTGAATGGTACGATGTTAACAAGAATATCAGTAGGTACCTGGATATTATGGAATTGGTTTTCTGACTGCCTGTCAGGAGATGGGAGTATTGGGAGAAGGGCATGCTTTTTGAGATTTCTACATGTAGAGCCGGTGCGGCACTGTCAGACAGTCGGCACTGTCAGACAGTAACTTAAACCTTTATCGGCTTATTTCTGGGTATAAGTTTGTTTCACTTTATTCCAAGCAACTTGTGATGAGTTTCATTGCCTTGAGACCATTGAAAAGATCTGACTGGCTCAGCCTATAATGGCCTTTCACTTGAAGATATTTTAAGCTACAGGGCCCCCCCTCCTATATTTATTTTTGGCTTACTATTAGTGTTCAGCTTGGTTTTTCTCCACCTCACCATACAAGGAGGGTGTCTGTTAGAGCCAGATGAAAACATGTATGTCGGGACTGTCGGACAGCCAGTCTCTGGAGATGTCCGAGAGTGACAATTACTGATGAAAACATTTATATTAGCCTGAAGTCTTGACTTCTCTCTCTCCTACTGTCATTATTAATTTCTTAAATCATTGTTTTAAGCTTCTGACCTTAGGGGTTGTTCTTGCGTGCGTTATTCCCTCCCACCTTGGTGGATGGCACATTTTGTTTCAGGAAACGTTGTGTTTTTTGAGTTTGTAATCTAGACAGTAGCAGTCCGCTGCTAACAAGGCCTGTGTTCCCAGGTTTGTTTAGAGGTGTCCTTCTCCTAGGCGATTGTGATACAGCGCTGTCAAGCTGTGTGTACCTGTGCTTTGATTTTCCAGGGTGAGCTCCTAGGGCAGGCCTCGGTGGGTATAGGGATATCCACATGCTGTGGACCCAGCAATGCCTCACTTATTGGAGGGTTCCTGCGCTGCCAAGGGTGTCCCTACCCCTAGTCCAACTTTTATCCCTTTGGATTCATTGGGGTCGGTTTATTGATAGTGACAGCTCGCCATTCGCCAGAGCCGTGTTGGTGAAAACAGAGAGTACCAGATCAAATATGACTACGTATGGATTTACGGTTGGCTTGGTTGACAGAGATAGTTTCATGGCGGCATTTTCCACTATTTAGAAAGGACCTGGCATATCAACCTGTAATCCTGTCTTGAGGTTCCAGAAGAACTTTCATTTTGATTATTTTTTGTGGTACTGTTCCCCACTTTTTGTTTTCTGTCATTCTGTTTCTCTCCCCTTCTTTTGTTTGTTTTCTTTTTTTTTTAGTGCTTTTTTTTTTTTTAATTGTCAAGATATTCTTCTTTTGGCATTTTCTTTCTTTGTTTAGGGTGAAAAATAAAATAAATGGATGCTTGTTGCAACTCTGGTTCATGTAGCTGGAAAGTGTCTCATCTCCCCCTTCTCACTTCCAACAACCCCCACCTGTCGGAAGGTTTAATCTTGTATTGATTATGAAATAATAGAAGTGACCATGCATTTAAAAATAGCAACGGAAGGCATCACAGTAGGTCGGAGAAAAGTTAAAGTCCCTGTCCTGGGTCACCTGACAGTTTGTGTGACGACACCTGACAGTGTCCAGGACCCCACATAGGCTGTCCAGTATTACCCATCACTCTCCAGGGATGTCCAAGATTGCAGAGTCTACTCAACCTGCAGACTCATAGGATAATGTTATGTGTATGCTTCCATTTTCAGTATTCTACTGGTATATGGAAAGTAGACATGATACAGAGTATTTCCAGGCCAATACACAAACAAGTTATACCATACCTGCCAAGTGGTTGTCATTTCTGCTTAGGTGTCTGTGGTATGTGCACCTGCTCAATTTGTGACATAATTATAAGTGAAATACAGTGTAAGTCATATTTTTAACTCTCAGTTGTGTCATGTCTTTTATGCATTGATGGCAACCATAAAATAAATACCATTCAATACTCAACTTGCTTCTAGTCCTTTTATTTTTTAAAGGAATACTACTTATAGTTTGTGATCTGTTTCATCCTATAGATTATGGCCCTGCTATTATTGACCATGTTTTACTTGGAGCTGGCTTCCCAGAGAACGTTAAATTTGGAATGGGCTTCACTTTGGATACAGGTAAACTTTCTGTCAAACTGTGATGTGCAAGAATTATTTGTTGCTGCATTAAATTTTTGTTCAGGTGCATTCAGGAAAAAGATAAAATTTGCTCAGCTGAAGACCGGTACCAACTTTCTTGAAAGTTTGTCTGAAAAGAGATAAAATTTATCTAACTAAAGACTTATACCAACTTTCTTTCAAAGTCAGTGGAAAAATTGTATTATGATGGTTTGAGCCGATTTGCTAACTCTACTATTTCAGACTTTGACAGGTTGATGGATGCCATACAGGAAGCTGAAAGCTTGTTAGAGGAGTTCATTACCAAACCTTGCAAGGTGAGCAGTAACATTTTATTAGGTAGTCCAAACTAAAATTTCATTTCTATTGTAGTGGTTTTAATGACTTGCAGATCATAGATCTCTTTATTCTGAGCTTTTTAATACTTTATTTATTGAAATAGCTCAATAAATTAAAAAAGTTATGGAATTTCAGTTTGCCAAGAAACCAAATTCAGGAATTTCTTCATTCTGTAAAATTGGCCTGTTTAAGGACCAGTAATGTCTAATAAAACCTACTGAGAAGTCCAGAAGATGGTGTATAACCTCGAAAGTTTATGTAAATTAAGCCTAATTTTTTTCAAGCAACTACAACTAACCACATAAAAATTAACATCACTCCAAAAACACAGAAATGCAATTTTCCACTTTTTTTTGTATTTGGACTAACAAATCACCCAGCCTATAGTCGGGGCTGGGATTTTTTTTTGTCAATGTAACACCTTACACTAAATGCAGCAGAAATGCTTTTGCACCACACTGAAGAGCACATTATTCTCTGCAGAAGGAGCCATTGTTTACCCTGATTGGAGCGTGCTAACATATTTAAAAAATGCAGCTTTAGGTTCTAACCACTGCGGCATTCCATACTCTTGCTAGGGGATTGGTCTCTCGCGAGATGCTTGACAGATATGAAAAGTGCCTTGTCCCGACAGAGCTACTGGTCACTTTTATTGTCCAATCCCAGTAACACAATATCTCCCAAAATGTGCTCACAGGAAATGAGTTTTAAGAAGTACGATAACAAGGAGAGTGGAAGAGACCGTTAGGAAGATTACACAGGTTAACACTCCACAACGAGAAACAAATGCACAATACCCGCTGATCAATTTTAACAAAATAACTGATAAGAATTTAGTAACATCAGGGTTAGAGTAACTCTTTTCCCAGTGATCGACCTGAGACTCATTTCTTGTGTCTTCTCCAAACTGCTTTAGGTTACACATGCCTATTAAAAAATACCTCTTTATTCCAATAAACGATTTTCTTTACAGCTACTCTATAGCCTTCCGACATGGGCCAGAACTTCTTTATTATTTTTCAGTACTCACTGTGCTCAAATAAAATGTGGTTTAAAACAGAACTTTAGCAGTGAACTTCTGAGATAATCCAGGTTGAGGGAAAAGGGGCTGAAAAAAATCTGTCCTTGTCGATGGCAACAGGCCCGCACTTATGGTGGACAGCAACCCCATTGGAAAAATCCTACAGACTTTGATAATTTTGGGCAAAATAGAGACTGCATTTCCCACAAATCGCAGGTCAAGGCATTACTCTGCATGCAATTCTAGGTAATCTGTCCAAAGGACAGATTTTTTTGTATAGTACTAACGCATGTAACAATGCAATAATAAGGGCTTAATAGATATTTATAACCTTTATCTCATAGACCAAATTGAAATGTTTCATGTAGCACATATCATTATTGTCGATCAATCCTTGTATTGGAAGCCAGTATAGCTACAGTCGAGCACGGAAAACTCGAATTTCTCCGGGATCGAAAAAAGTGTTCGAGATTTCCGTAATTCGAGATTCCAGTGACGGCAATATTTTCACAATTACCATGGACTAGAGGGACTGGTAAGGGGAGATAACCACACGACACTAATCTGCTCTGATCTTAACATAATTAGAATTACCTCCCTTCCCGGTTTCCGACGTTTCACATTAAATTATGACAAACAAACTGAATTTAATGAACAAAAGACGAAAATCACCTGATTTCGTCAGAGTAAATCGAACTTCGGTGCATAAGTGTAATCCTGATGTGTTCGAAGTTATGCGCGGAAAAGAAAGAATTAGGAGCGGCACTATTGCCAGTCTGCTATTACCTATCGCCCCGCCACGTCACTCTGTGCGCATCGCGTCATGTTCGACGCAATTTATCGCAGCGTGTGTTGACCTAGTCCACTACCCGCCAGGTCGCTCGGCATGCTCAATCACTACACCACCCCCCTCCCGCTGATTCAATAGAGCCACACAAAGCATTGTCTTGATCCCTTGCCCATTACCACGGCACTCCCACACACCTTTCCCTTATCACCAACACTGGGACGAGCAACGCCAGACAAAGAAAGGCTTTATCGGTCATTTCGCCGCTTTGAGATCGGGTAGATGATGATGAAATCGTTCGAGAAATGCATGTTGAGCGTTCGAGAAAATCGTGTTAATAATACAAAGAAAATAGAGGCATTTAAAAGGGGCCGCTAACAGCGTTCGACATTTCCGTGAATTCGAGATTAGTGTGTTCGAGTTCTCTGTGCTCGACTGTATATAAAATGATAAATCAGATGTATTACAGTCGACTCCGCTTAATCACCCTTCCTCGGGATCACGGAAAAAGTGGATGATTAAGTGGAGAAGGTAATTTCTGCCATATTTTTGGTAATGGGGTTAAATTTCTTAGATGTCGGGGTTTGATTTCGTGCATTGATGCCTTCTCATTGCCAGACTCAGGACAGACTTGAGTTTAACAGAGTTGTAGTAGGCAGTTCAGTGAAAAATTCAAAGTTCATAGCTTTTAATGAATATAATCTCAAAGGAAAGGTCCTGGTGTACTGATCTCAGAGCTTTTTAAATTTTCTCAGTATCTTTATTGGTTGAGAAGTTATGAATTTTTTTCTCATTTAATTTTTGCCCAAAATTGGGCCTTTTTTAACCCTGCGATCTTGTGACTAAAGTTGGTTGGAAATCTACAATAATGGTTATAACTTCACAACCAGTAAAGCTAATTTTAAGTTTAATGTACCCAAGTGTAGGTAATTATGTCTACATTCATTTCAAAGAAAGAAAGAAGCTCACTTAGAAAAAAAAAATGTCTATTAGGCATTTTCAAACCTAGAGTTGGGTCATTTTTTAGTTGTCATGGGACATGAAACTTTTGAATAAACGAAGATATCTTCACAACAAATTATCAGAATGTAAATATCATTTATCATTTTGTTCGTTTTTTTGTATGCATTAATATAAATAAGAAAAGGAATAATTCAGTAACTATGTAAATAACAAGCTTAAAAACAAGAAGAAAAATTTTCTATTAATACACTGTTCTTTTCAGGGTTCTTAATAAGATTTAAATAAAGGTCCTGAACACTGCAAAATTTTCTGATCAAGACATTAAATGAAACATCTGGTTTCGAAAACTGTTCTGTTATGCCCTTAGCCACTTTAGAAAAGCATACAGATTTTTTTTCCTTCCTTTTGAAACTGTTTCCTCCAAAATAAGCTTTATCATAGTTGCATTGCAGCAATGAGGGTCTAGACGTGTCTTCAGCTGATTAGTTAAATTTTGAATGTCCTGGAAGCATTTCATTGTAGATCACCATGGACAGCAACTAGGCTTGTGAGGAAAAATATTTAAAAAAAATAAATATAGCATAACACTAGATCTAATACTAATAACCAGGCAATTTTGAAAGCATACACAGTCACATATATATAAATCTAGATTTACAACTTACTTTATTAGTAACTAGATCCGTATAAACAGTTAAAGTTTAAGACCAAAAAACTGTGACTGCACTTTGGCTAGACAGACTATAATCATGATGTCTTCTTTAGATCAAGTACTGTATTCTTTAAAAAGTGTTATTGTGATTCATTTCACTTTTTTTTTTTAATGCTAGCTCAAACAATCTGCTCATGAGCAATTATTATGAATTGCGCGTACACTAAAAGAGCGAAAACTATGATAAGACTGCTCTGCGAAGGTCAGGTCGACCTAGGGTGAAAGCTGTATAGAAATTCATGGGATCTTGCGCAAACCACAGAAACCATTAGAGAAGTTCAATAACAACCATTTAAAGTTTATCTTGTAGATGAAAACTATTTCTAGCTGCAAGGAATGTTACAAAAATGCAAGGCAAATAGATTTGCTGGAATCAAACATTGAAACTTACTTCAATTTCAGTTAAAAATATCTCCGGATCTACAGTATTGATCTTCTTGCCATCTTGAAGCCGATTTAAAGATCTTTCAAAACATATATCGGATGTAGTGATTACATCCACTAAACAAAACGAAATCCGCGGTTGTTTACGCTCACCGATTTGCCGACTTGGTTCCCCGCTCACAGTGGTCTATGAACTGCGAGAAGCTAATTTCGCGCTGAGCCGAGCGCTTTCACTGAACTGCCTAGTTGTAGCGTACAAAATGTTTGTTCTTCGTGATCTCTCTCATAGTCTCATTGGCCACCTCGCAGTAGCCCGGCATACAATATTATGGAGTAGGATGGCACAGCTGAAATCCACCAGACAGGCACATACGATGTTGACATTCCCCACTTCGTTGAGACGGAAGGCATGGGGGACAGGAGACTATATGGCTTTTGGTGTATTAGCATTATTGGAAGGGCAACGATGATTTTGCGTAGCGTGGAACGAAGGGGGACAAGGAGAAAAAGTGGTCGATTAAGCGGAGAGGCGATTAAGCGGAGAAGGTAATTTAGGCCATATTTTTGGTAATGGGGTTAAATTTCTTTGATGTTGTGGTTTGATATCGTGCATTGACACCTTCTCGTCGCCAGTCTCAGGACAGACTCGAGTTTGAGAGTGTTGTAGCGCACAAAATGTTTGATCTCCGCGATCTCTCTCATTGGCCACATCGCAGTAGCCCAATATAAGGAGTAGGATGGCACGGTCGGGATATACCGTTCATCCACATGACACGTTCTCTGATCTAACCTAAATCCACCAGACAGTGGCAATCAAGGCATGGGGGGAAGAGACTATACCACGGCTTTCGGCGCATTAGCATTATCGAACGGGCGAAGGCAGTGATGCGTAGAATGGGACGAAGGGGGACAAGGGGAGGGGGCAGGTGGGGAGAATAGGCTTATCACACCTATTTCGGGGTGGCAGCTGTCACTCAGTCAACCGATCTGCCATCCGTCGCGTAGTTAAACCGTCTGTGTACATTATTTGTTTGTCAACTGTAACCCTTCAACCGCTGATCTTTGAACTCACGGGCGCTGAAGAGTGGTCAATTATCCGGAGTGAGAGGCGATTATCCAGTGACTTTTATATAGAAAAAATTCGGTTTCCTGGGAAACAAGGCGATTAAGTGGAATAGGCGATTAAGTGGAGGGCGATTAAGCGGAGTCAACTGTACCACACGCAACGAATTACAGTGCACTGTGCATAACATAAAACTTCTGCTTTTCCCCAACAGATATAACAACCTGCACTTTCTTTATGTTTGACTCTTGTTTTGGCTGTCTTAAAATGTACACCTTGGTGATTGTGACTTTTGTGTTATGTCCCTTGGGCATCTGGTGTTAAATGGCCTGGGACAGGAAGAATTATGTGGATTCTACTATACATGGCAGCAATGGTTCTAATACTTAATGACTTTCACGCAGAGTTGAGTTTTCTGGAATGCATTGGCCATGTCAAGGCAGGAAATGGCTTCAGGGATGCTCTAAATGTGTACTATGCTCCTGACACAATTCCGTAAGTCATGAACAGGAAGATTTTTCAAGAGCTGTCAGGGTCCGTAAACTAACGGACACAGCATTTTGTTTTATTGTCAGACATGCATGATATTAACTTATCGAGGGTGCCTCTCTAAGATGCAGCCAGTTCTATAGATGATTGGAACCCCCAAACGGAAGAAAATATCAGATGCAGGAGAGCATTAAGTAAGAAAGAGATACAATCTCTTGTAGAGGGTGTCTTAAACAGGAACATTCGTCACAGCAAACTTGACAGCAATATACACATCCCAGACATAACCCATTGCCGTTGAGAGAAAAGATTTATATATTCAACACCAAAACGGCACAATGTGATTTACCTACTTAAGTGTGATGAAGCTGTTTTGCATGTTCTAATGCTGAAAGCGCGGGAGACAGCAGCGATCTTTGAAATGACACCGACGACAGCCAACTGTTATCAGCTACGAAATTTTTTAACCCCTTCGATACCATAATGACGTACCTGGTACGTCATAAAATCATTTAATTTTTGCCACTATGACGTACTAAGTATGTCACAGAAGTTGCAATATTCCCGGTTCCCCAGTACCATGTCGATGTACGTGGTACAGCATATTAAAACTGCTCTACAAATGCTTTGTATTCAAGGCTATTGGTGAGTACGGGCGAAATCATGAATCAGCACTGAAAAATATGCATATCGATAACAGTTTTATGGGTAATTCTTTACTGCTAGCTCTTCAACAGAGCAAATAAACTAGGATCAATTACGTTATTCCTGTTAGGTCAACTCGACTGTAAACAAGCTTACGATGGCATTAGGAAGCGGAAAAAGAGAACGAATATCACTGCTTGATCTAGATCTAGAGAGACAGAGTGATAGTGAAGATGATTTCTTTTCTGATTCTGAGTCGGAGTATGTTTTGTCGAGAGGAGGAGAGTCAGATTCCTCTGACACTGACAGTGACTCTAGACCTATGACCTCAAAGGGTGCTCCTCCTACATGCCCACAAGCTATTGGTGGCAGTGCTAGCACTAGTAAAGGAAAGGGTAAAGCTGTGAAGTGTCCACTGATAAAACCTAAGAAGACACCAGCCAAGAAACCTACGTGTAGATCCAAACTTGCTGCTGACAATGAAGAAGAAGTGGATCACCATTTGGCAGGCAATGAAAAAATTTATGACACTGACACTAACCTAGATGCAAATGTTGGTTTTTAGTGGAACCACCCGCCCTTGATTTTCAACCTGAATGGCCTGAATTCAGTGTTCAGCCTGGGCTACAGCTTGATCACAATGGATTTGAGTGTCATGATAATAATGACTTCTGGAATCTCGTTGTTACTGAAACAAATTGCAGTGTCACGCTGTATCTTGCTGAACATCCTAACATTCTCCAGTGCTCTTGCTTCAGACTGAAGAAAGGATAAAGTGTGGCTGACAGGGGGCGGGGCTTACTTAATCTTGATCCGTTGATGCTTTCGTGGGTTAAATGACCAGCGGCTAGGATGTCCGCTCTGATTCGTCCATGTGTGCGCCTAAGGGTCAACTGCCTGACAGGAGGCTGTGGTGAGGCAGTGTCAGTCACTTCTCACGTAACGTAAGGGGTGGGGGGGGGGCAATCAGGACCATCGGTACAAGCTTCTTTGTAGCTTTCAGGTATTTAGCTGATGGGCAAAGGTAAACAAGCACTGAGACACAGCATGATAGTGACAATTTGCAGCATTCCTGTCAAAAACAGCATGTATATTACGGAGGTCTGGCTCCAAGTCGTCTCGCTTAAGGCAGGTTCCACAACTGTGGTCACAAATTTCCCAAATTTGAGCAAAAATAAAGTGTTGCAAATAGTGGAGTGTCATACATTTTCTGAAAGGGCATTGAATGGGAAGTTGAAATATGACCATTTCATGAGCAACAGACCTTTGTTTTGTAGTCAGCGTAACGAAGCGTCGAAATTACATCCCCTTATTATTGTCATAATTATTATGTACACTTTGAAAATCTTAATAGAATGAGATACAATCAGCACAGGAACAAAAATAACACAATTCTAATCACAAATAAGAACATTAGAAAAGGAAAAAAATCAAAGAAACATTGATTATGTCACATAAAAGTTACTTTATTCTTGATTTGGAACTACAGAACCACATCAGGCCGATTCACATAATGTTATCTATCATAATGTTACAGATGTTTCAATTTGTGCACAGTGAAATTTCCAACAATGTGGGCATTGATGTACAGGGCGGTGTAGGAGGCTCTGCAGGCGCAACAGAAGCATGCTAGGTGCCGTGACTGTAAGATATAGTCATTCAGCTCTCCACTTGTGCTTCTACCTGGTCCCTGAAAAAATGTGAAACTTACAATTTAATGTGTGAATTACATCAAATGGTCACATTTGGACTGGTAATATAAACAGACACCTATTGAAGTTTAATATAGTGAGGTTATCCAAGTGAATTAGAAGGAGCAAGTATAAAATCTATACTGGTGATATTTTTTCCCAACCAAGGCTGTGTTACAAGCATCAAGCATTCAACAGGACTCAGTATCTCGGAAATGAAACAAAAGACACACCTGGCACTGTTGCAATGTCAGTTTGTGGCCTGTCCCAGTTCTCTTCCTCATTCTTCACGAGGAAAAAAGTCCTCCTGCTGAGCCTAGTGCCCTTGGTCAACTCGGCCGATGCCCAGTTGTAAATGTCGGCTGCATTTCTGAAGTTGGTTCCTCTCTTGACAGCAGAGCTCATTTTCTGGCTTAGTACACCTTTCACCTTCTGCTTCACCTTTCCGGTGCTCGCGACGCTGTCAAAGAAGGCTGGTTGCACCTTCAGACTAGATATAAGGCTTAAATCGGCTAAGGTACCTTTGCCTTTATATTGACTTGCGCGTCCATCACTGACAAACAAATTTATATCTGCATGAAAACAAACAAAGTATGATATAACAAAACATTTCTTACATTTATACAGCAATTTAATTTTGTATTTTTCTATGGTACAGTATTTCATTTCTTTACTATTTAATTTTACACTTAAACATTGCTGAACCTACTGAAACACAATGACATAATGATTACATGAAAATATAAGCAGCCTGAAGAAGTTTTTCCATCATCAAGTGTTCTATAGCAGCCAGTGTGACATGACTGACCATATGAAAGTCATGTATGGTGTCAAATGACAAGAACATGAGGGCATGCCGCACTAGCTGATACAGAGTTATCTGTCTCTTACTGAAGTGGGCAGACTTCACTTCAGCTTCATAGGTAACATCACGTCTGTCAAAAGTGCACATCTTTACCAATTTCTAGGGCTATCACATGGACTTTTCTAAATATCGTTATATAAAAATAGATTGGTACTGCGCCGATAATGAGCTGTTAACGAATTTTACAAGAAAATGGCGAGAAAGAAGAAGAAAGATTAACAAAACTAGCGATCTTCTCAAAGTTTACACGTTCAGGCAGGTCGTGATTCGGCAGGTCGTTATCCGACACACAGATTAATTGTCACAAAATATGCAAAACTTACCAACTTGATCAAATATTCAGAAGTTCTTCAGAAAAGAACTGTCTTTCAATTAATTTTAGCGCACAAAAACGTCTGCTATCCACTTCCAAATCAACTTGAAAAGATCACAAAGTGAAAGCCGGTCGTGATGGGAAACCGGATGCACACGAGGTTAAGTTGTTTTTTTTTAGGCCTAAAGCTATTATTTTTGCAGGAATCAACAATATCAAAATTAATGAAAAACAATTGTTTTATTTCGAATTCAGGCATAAAAGTTAGCTTAAAACGAAAGAAACATGCATAATGTTCGCATGGAGTTTGAAGCCGAGAATCAGTTGCGCTGCGTGTACGATAATGACCGATGTAAACAAAGCTGTCATAGGCACGTCGTTGGCTCTGTTCTTTGTTTGAGCGTTCCTGCCCAAAAACGACCATGAGTTCTAGCGTTTCCGCTAAGTGAAGGGTAATGTGCATTGATTTGTGACTGTTGCTTGGGGTTTTCATACACGATATCGAAAATCGGGAAAGTGCTTGTCTCTGATCACGTCACGAGCGGTATTGAATAATGTAAAATAAAACAACAAAGACATTGAAAGCAACAATTCTTTTTTTATTTCCATGTTTAATTATATTCAGCAAGACACAAAAATACCAACAAAAAGAGTTTGATTTCAGATTTCTTTATTTTATTGAAAGTTAAAGTTGAAGCCAGCTTTTGGGCCCACAGCTGTGGAACCTGCCATAAGCGGGTTGCCGTTCCGCTCCCATGTATACATTTAAATAGCGAAAATTCTGTTCCCCAGGCATGTGTCCTGCTTAAGCGGGTTCCACTGTTTGAAAACTGCAGGAGCCTACAGTATAACAATGTCCACTTTTGGGGTGGATGTGGCACCTGTCACAGAGACAATAACACAGAGGAACAGGTTGCAGACCATCTATGTTGTGACAGTTCTAGACTCCCAGATTATCCTGGGGAGAGTAGAGACATGTTTGAGAGCAGAGTAGTTGAAATGTTTACAGGCCACAGTAATCCTATCAGGAACATAGATTTTCTCTCTAGGATTTTCAGGTGGCAAAGGAAAAAAATGTCCATATTTTGGACTTCATTTTTCTTTAGCCAGCTGTCTCTGGTATAATGTGGCCTGTGGCTATTTTGATAAACATCTGTTAGGCCTGTACATAATGTCATTTACAGTTTATGAATTAATAATCATGTTCTGTTATTTTTTCTACTTTTGCAGGGTTACATCATTCAGAAAAAAGAGAAAAAGCCCAATCCACAGCCAGGAGAAGTTGAGGATTTAGTGCTGTAAGTACATTATGTGGTTCTTTGTATCTCCACTAAGGTAACTCCCATTAACATAGTGATAAATATTGTACTGTTCTGTATTGTCTGTCCATCCGTCCATCCATCCGTTCCTTTCTCTCTCTTTTTTCACTCTCTCTCTCTCTCTCTCTCTCTGTGTTTGTTTGTTTGTTTTGTTTTGTTTGAATGCAAACTCAAAAATATGATGAACTAATGTGTAGGTGTTGGTCTGAATAAGAAAAGATCAGTTCGTATGTGCCAAACCAAGAGGACATTTTCTGCAATATATAAATATTTCAGACTTTGTTGAGTAATTAACTCAAAAAGTTGTCATGCAGTTTACGTGAAACGTGTTGGAAAGGATTGGACATCTCTGCTCAAACAATTTACAGTCTCAAGATTTGTGACATTGAAAAAGCCTTAAAGAAGCAACAGAATACTGTAAATATTCACAAAAGATGTGTTCTAATTTGTAGCTGTGCCTTTCAGGTATTTAGCGAGTGATTGGATCATGGTTCAAGTGTAAAAACTCAAAGAAACCAACAATGATTTGTATTGATCATCCTCCTGGGGCAGCTGGTGAGATCAGTTTACCACATATGTTGCTCAGTGGTTTGAATGCCCACTTTCTCTCAACAACTGGCCAGATAAATTATGTGTCAACATTTAGCATTGACTAGATTTACACCGCATTAAAAACTGTTTGAAGAATGAAAGGATGAACTGACACAAATGTAAAACTAATATAGAGATACCTTGTATTTTCAGTTGGCGAGAGAATTTGTGAGGAAATTTCAGGCTTTTTTTTAACTGATGTAATAGCTGCAGAAGAGGCCAATTCAGATTAATTTGAAGTTTTATTTACCAACCCTGAAATGTTCACCTATTTTTGCAAGCCTCCCAGACTCATTTGTCAAACAGATTGATGCACTTACTGAAATTATAAAATCAAGTGTATTTTGCTATATTTTAAATCAGATAGCCCTGTTGCACAAGATGTTTTTACAGTAATCACATGTCACTAGAATAATGCCAAATGAAAACTATTTGCGTTAAACATTGTGGGACTGGTTGGGTCCTTTCCAAAATAGCATTTTGAGATAAAAACTAGATGGTCACTCAGTAGAGCCAATGCAAAACTTCAACTTCAGGACTATTCTGGAAAGGCCTGGGAAACTGATACATAGAATTCCTGACCAGATCTAAGCTTTTCTACATGCCTGTTAACTATGTGTTGCACTTAGGACATCCTAGGCAATGAAGACAACATATTTGTAGTGGTGTTGCATGTCCTTTTTGTTAGGGGTGCCAGAGTAGCCGGTCATTCATAAGCATCCATTGGGCTTTCAGATCTTAATAATAATGCACTGTCTATGCCAAATTGACATGTTGCTAAAATAAACATGTGACAAATAAAGTCCTAAACTCTACCCAGGTCTAGATGATTTTTGTAGAGAAAATCTGATCCATGATGTTGATCACACCTTTGCTGAAATCTCATAATAAACCTAATTTGCAGGAAATATGAAGCTTTGTTTGACTCCAGAATTGCACAGAAAATAGGTATTCCGAACTAAAATTTCATTCCTATTGTAGAGGTTTTTAATGACTTTCAGCTCACAGATCTGTTTATTCTGAGCATTTTGA
The DNA here is from genome assembly GCA_033807755.1 of Ellobium chinense. NCBI lineage: Eukaryota > Metazoa > Mollusca > Gastropoda > Ellobiida > Ellobiidae > Ellobium > Ellobium chinense. The sequence goes on along the minus strand of JAWQUT010000082.1, from coordinate 99,666 downwards.
TACTTTATTTATCAAAATAGCTCAATAAATAAAAAAGTTATGGAATTTCAAAGTTTGCCAAAAATTATCAAATTCAGGAATTTCTTCTTTTTGCAAAATTGGCCATGTTTAAGGACCAGTAATGTCTCATAAAACCTACTGAGATCTCCAGAAATTGGTGTTTAACTTCCAAAGTTTATGTAAATTGAGTCTTTTTTTTTTTTTGAAGCAACTACAACTAACCACATAAAACTAACATTACTCAAAAAACACAAAAATGCAATTCTCCACTTTTTATTTTCTGACTGACCAGCCTATGGTCGGGGCTGGGAATTTTTTTTGTCTATACAACACCTCAAACTTAATGCAACAGAAATGCTTTTTGCACATTATTCTCTGCATAACGAGCCATTGTTTACCCTGATCGGTGGGTGCTAACACATTTAAATTTCATTTAAAAAATTCTAAAAAAATGCAACTTGAGGTTCTAACCAGCGCGCCATTCCATACTCGTGCTATGGGATCAGTCTCTCACGAGATGCTGGACAGATATGACAAGTGTCAATTATCCGGACAGAGCTACAGGTCACTTTTTTTGCCTGATCCCGGTAACACGATATCTTAAAAAAAATGCGCTCACGGGGATCAAAGAAGTACAATATCAAGGAGAGTGGAAGATACCGTTAGGAATATTACACAGATTAACACTCCACAACAAGAAGCAAATGCACAATTCCCGTTGATCAATTTAAAACCAAATAACTGATAAGAATTAAAATTTAGTAACATCAGGGTTAGAGTAGCTCTTTTCCCAGTGATCAACCTGAGACTCATTTCTTGTGTCTTCTCCACACTGCTATATCTCGTAGACCAAATCGATATATTTCATGTAGCACATGTCGTTATAGTCGATCAATCCTTGTATTGGAAGGCTAATATAGCGTATAGAATGATAAATCAGATGTATTTCTTGGCAGCAATTGTTCTAAGACTTTGTGGCTTTCACATAGCGATGAGTTTTCTGGAATGCATTGACCATGTCAAGACAAGAGATTGATTTGTGGATGCACTAAATGTGTAGTATGCTCCAGACACAATTCCGTAAGTCATGATCGGGAAGATTTTTCTAGAGCTGTCAGAGCCCATCAACTAATGGACAGCATTTTGTTTTATTGTCAGACATGCTTGATATTAACTTGTCGAGGGTGCCTTGTCAACACTCAGCCAACTCTATAGATGATCAGAACCTCCAAATAGAGGGAAAAATCAGATGCAGATATGCATAAAGAAGGAAAGAAATACAGTCCCTCCTAGAGGGCATCTTGAACAGGAACATTCGTCACAGCAAAGTTGACAGCAATAAACACATCTAAGACATAACCCATCGCCGTTGAGAGAAAAGATTGATACATTCAACACAAAAATGGCACAGTGTGATATACCAGCTTAAATGTGGTGAAGCTGCTTTTCAATGTTCTAATGCTGAAGGGTTTTAAGAGACGGATCATCTGTCCAGCAATGTTTTGTTCACACAATGGTTAGACATTTTTTTTGCTGGCACTCTTGTTGGTGTAACAAAAGGCAAGGCAACGTAGTTAAGAAGGGTGGAGAGGGTGGTGATGAAGGGTAAGTTAGGTGTGTGATGGATAAGTATAATATGTGCCTGAGCTACTAGGATTTTGTGGAAATTGTTGCTCAACTGTTCATATCAGAAGGGGAGAGTGTGTGTATGTGTGTGAAAGAGACACAGAGACACAGAGAGAGATAGAGAGTGCAGTGGGCTCCCATACACTGCGTTTTCTCCCAGTTGCGGGGTAGTAAATCTTGCTGTTCCTCCAGAGTTCAAAGAGCTACAGTGCTGCTGAACCCTGAAATAACTATGGAAGCACGTCTCGATAATGTAGCTCCAAAAGGACAAAATTGGAGATTTAAAATTAAAATTTAAACCTTTAAGTACCTTCATAGAAAGGTAAACAGTGGCTCATTTCGTTCAGCAGAAAGAGTAGAATTTCTCAGTGCAAAAAGCATGTCTTTTGCATTTAGTTAAGGGTAATTTATTGCATTTTTGCTCGAACACCAAGCAAGGACAACAAAATCTACCGGTGGTGATGATTTTCTCAGCAGTATGGCTTCGTGCACATCATACCCACATATTTGACTTTATGCCACAAATTACTCCTAAAAACGAGCTTTTTATCGATATAAAGAAAATACAGTCGACTCCGCTTAATCGCCCATCCTCGGGATCACGGAAAAAGTGGGCGATTAAGCGGAGAAGCGATTAAGCAGAGAAGGTAATTTCGGCCATATTTTTGGTAATGGGGTTAAATTTCTTTGATGTCATGCATTGACGCCTTCTCATCGCCAGACTTAGGACAGACTCGAGTTTGACGGTATTGTACCGCACAAAATGTTTGATCTCCGCGGTCTCTCTCATTGGCCACCCAGCAGACAATAAGGAGTAGGATGGCACGGTTTGGATCGACCAATCATCCACTTGACACGTTCTCTGATCTAGCTGAAATCCACCAGACATTCTCATTACGATGTTTACGTTCTCCTCCTCTCTGTGACGGAAGGCGTGAGGGGAGGAGTCTGTATAAGGCTTTTGGCACATTAGCATTATCGGACGGGAGACGGCGGTGATGCATAGCGTGGGACGAAGGAGGACAGGTGGGGAGGTAAGGCTTATCACACCTATTTCGGCGTGGGAGCTGTCACTCCCTGTGTGTGTGCCATCCGCTGCGCAGTTAAACCATCTGCGTACATTTGTTTGTCAACTGTAATCCTTCAACCGCTGATGTATGAATTCACAGGCGCTGAAGAGTGGTCGATTATGTGGAGTGAGAGGCGATTATCCAGTGACTTTTATATAGAAATAATTCGGTTCCCTCGGAAACGAGATGATTAAGCGGAATAGGCGATTAAGCGGAGTCGACTGTACTAGTACTCTGGTATTTTCTGCCATTTTTTTATTGCTAAAGGAATGTCATGACTTAGATATACTTTCTATACATCAAATGAAAGAGCAAAACCAGCACTTTCACGTGGTAGTAAAACCATGCCGATCACTTGATTTTGCGTGAAGCCGCGAGCGTTTGAAGTGCCCCGGGGTCGCGAAACGCAAAATCAGCACTTGCTCCAGCCGCATTGGCTCCGTCTATCCTGATACTTTTCAAGCACATAAAATGCCCTTTCAAACACCACTCATCCACTTTTCAACAGTTACATCTGATCTGAAAGAAGTGGATGACTTCTATCACTAAGATCACGCACAGAACGTTACAAAACTTCATTTGTCCCACACTCTTTGAGAATCGCTAGGGGGTCCTCATCATCTGACCCTTGAATCAAATTGTGCAAGATATGTTTTTGACTAATGTTTTCCAGTCATATGTATATGTGTGTGCATGCGTGCATGCGTCTGTGTGTGTGTTTGTGTGTGTTGTGTTATATATTAATGTCATTACTGTTTGATGCTGAATCAAAACAATTTCCAGAACATGGACCAATAAAGTTATCTTATCTTATCTTATCTTATCTTATCTTATCTTATCTTATCCTATCCTATCTTATCTTATCTTATCTTATCTTAAACACATGGAAAATAGACAAAAGTGACATATTTTGTGAGATAAAAGTTTAAATTTTATTCTGGTATAAATTTTGTAGCACCACTACAAGTAGGTCAAATCTCTGGTACAAAATAGTGATATTTCACAAAAAAAGCCATTTTCACTTAGTTTGGACTACCCACAGAAAAGATATGCTTGCGTGGCAGCAACGGATACCTGGGGGAACATTCTAGCGTGTGAATTACATATGATAGTTTGTCTCCCCGTGTAAGGTTGTCCTTGAGAGACAATCTAGCCTAAGAGAGGACATTTTAGCATCATGTTAGCATGTCTCCCCCCCCCCCNCCCCCCCCCCAACCCATACACAGATACAGGGGTCACTTCGGCATGAGACACCGGCCTAATAATGGTAGGGATAATAGTGCCAAGAAAGAGAAAACAGGATTTTTTGTACACACAAAAACCACATAATTTTTGCAGCGTGGTTTCCTGTCTGTGACTGATGTGCACAGGTTAATCTCGGTTTCTGGTGCAAACTGCTAGATCAATAATGTGTGCCCCTTTTCAGGAATATGGAGCGCTGGCTTTGTAATTCTCAACCACCTCTTTGCAAAATTCTATGCTGTACCCTATTTGGTGGATGTTGAAAAATGATGGGGTCCACCTTGCTTGTGCCCACCTGTTAATGAAAAAAAAAGATGTAATCTGTAGTCAGTGAAACCTTTACGGTCATCTTAATATCTTAATATTTGTATATGTAATATGCTCCTTTTCCTTAGCAGAGGTGTATGTCATAGCCTCTTACCTGTCGGTTATATGTGCTGAGGGTTGTTTTGGGATCTGTGCATGTTTCAGAATTTGTCAGGGACATATACATTTCCTAAAGTACCTAAAACATATGAAGGCTGTCCCACGGGAAACCGGAAAAGGGCTACATCTTGGAAACTATTTAAAATTTTTGCAATTCTGTAAACGCACTCTTGTAGATCAACGATTTTGGGAATTCCCCACGAAGCACCATGAGCACCGTTCAATACAAACGCATTTGACAGCTCAACAAAAATGGCCACTTCTTTAGAAAAGTGGTCAAAGGTAGAGGTGAGAAGTGTCATTCGTTTCCTTTACACAAAGGGGCTGAAACCTAATGAAATCCACACAGAAATTAAAGCAGTTTATGGTGAGAAAGTCTTGGGAAAGTCACAGGTTTATGAGTGGTGTAAGTTGTTCAAAGCAGGGCACACAGTTGTCAAAGATCATAAGCAAGGGCCTTGTCTTTCTGTCAAGACAGAAGACAACGTCAGCCGTATCGAAGAGCTCATTCAAAGTGACAGATGGCTCAAAATTAGTGAAATATTGGAATCATTAGACATTTCCAAATCATCCGTCCATAGAATCGTTTTTGATGAGTTGGGCTACCGCAAGGTGTCTGCTCGGAGGGTTCCAAAACAGCTGACTGATGACGCAGAGAGTTGATGTCTGTGAGACTTTGTTGACACGGTGCAGAAGAGTTGGTGAGGGTAATGTGAATGCTGCTGGTGACTTCCAAGGCCATGATGAGGACTTCTTGGGACGTACAATTACAGGTGACGAGACATGGTTGCATCATTCAACGCCAGAGACAAAACGAGATTCCATGACTTGGAAACACCCCTCTTCACCACCACCAAAAAAGTTTAAGATTCTGCTGTCTGCAAGGTTTTCTGGGATGCTCAGGGTATTTTGCTTCTTGATATTTTGGATCCAGGACATACCATCAATGCCAACAGATGTTGTCAGACTCTTGATAAACTGAGAGAGGCTATACGCCGCAAAAGACCTGGACGATTGACCAGCGGTGTGATTCTGCAGCACGACAACGCCACCCCTCATACCACAAACATCACCAAAGACTGGGTCCAAAGGTATGGCTGGGAAGTTTTACCCCACCCTGCTCACAGTCCTGATCTAGCCTCCTCTGATTACCACCTTTTCGGTCCCTTGAAGCGTCATCTGGCTGGACAGAGGTTCACGAACAACGAAGACCTCATTGAAATGTGCAGGACTGGTTGAGTTCTCTTGACGTAACTTATTCCAAGGAGGGTTTCTTCTCCCTGGTCCAGCGATGAGGAAAATGTATCAATCGTAATAGTGACTATATTGAAAAATAAAGCATAATTCAAGGTACTTTGTGTGAAAGTGAGGTCAAAATAAAGCTAAAACTGTTGATTTTATAGCCATTTTCCAGTTTCCTGTGGGACAGCCTTTGTATAATATATACCCTCCTTAGGAATTCATGTGTCCCACGTGCATGCCAAATTTGATAAAAATCCATTCAGAATAAATTGCATTAGATGTCACTGAAAATCATGGTTTGGAAAACACAATTATTAAGATCTGCTCTTAAGATCAGCCAGCACCAATAGACGTTATCCGGAAATCCGATTGCGGGGGGTAACTCCTGAAAGTTAACACTTAGAGGAGTTATGTCCCCTTTCCTGGACCCACTCGACAATACCCCGAGTTGTACACAATGTGAGGAAAGCGTGTTGCAGAAAGGGTACCTAGCGCATAGACAGACTGGTGAACGTGACAT
>JAWQUT010000082.1:70110-83318 GCA_033807755.1 Ellobium chinense | reverse complement strand
CAAAAAAAACCCCAAAAACCGAAACCCGCCAAATTTCTTTCCTGCCGTCAACGTTGGCTGTAAAATTGCCAATTTGGCTGCAGTACACAACTTCCTGTGATGCCATGCTCTAGGCGTAAAAACAACTGGGCTATTTCTAGAGGCTTTGTTTACGGCACAAACAAAGTTCAAAAAAATACTTATGAGGTTCGTTGGAGTAATAAAACCTACATCAGAATGCAGTATGGTGCCAAAGAAACCCGCACATGAAATTTCACGCCGCTGTGTGCTGAAATAGCCGAGTTGTGGCGTTCCAAAAATCGAGCGAGTTTTTTTTTTATAATAGATGAGTTCAACGTATAACTCTTGTAATTATCCAAAAAATGATTCATAGAACAAAAAAATAACGTTGTTTTCAAAATGTTTATTCAAAGAAACAGAACAGCATTCATGCTTTGATTATTTTGAGAAAAATAACTGCCTCATCAATCAGTGAGTGAGAATTAAGTAAGTCTGCAACAAGTTTCATTTTTGCTTGTTTTTCGGCACAACACAAGGTTGAAACATACAGACATGGAAATGCAGTTTACCATAAAACTCTTAATGGAAATAATGCAATATTCTTCCCATTTAATGTCCCAAATACGTTACATTCTCTGGTCTCACAAAGAAAACAAAAGAGTGATTTTGGAAATTACATGAACTATGGTTAAACCAGAAAATTATACTGATTCATGAGTTTCAGTGAAACCTGTATCTACTTGCTGATGTAGGACACCTACAGCAAAATCAAGAGTATATTTCTAGGCAAAGAATTCCCTTAAATAAAGGCCGATCGTTGGACATCTCCAATCAGGATAAACTTTCAAAAAAACAGTATTGAACAGTAATTGTGTACACTGAGACCGTGGAATACAAATGAAAGTAGAATGATGACTGTGTCGAACCGAAAAGTGCTATTTACGTTATGATTGGAACAACTCTGTTGGGTGGGTTCTATGTGCCAAACATGGGATCCTACAACAGTGTCTTACTGATGGGGAAGGCTTTTAAAAAAGTCATGATGTGCATTAGGGATGATATTCTTGCTGCAGAGATCTAACAGATCACAAAATTTGTCCTTGTCCAGTGGATAGGGTTTACTGGAAACATTTTCCAACTTGATGGCTTGGTCATCTGGAATTTGGTGGAGGACTCTGATCTTTTGGAAGAGGTTGAGAGATTTGAAATTGTCACTGTAGTCATAATACACCTTCAACATGTTTGGTGCCTGTGAAGATAAAGCAAAGCGCTTCACCTTCAGCCATCTCACCTTTTCCTTGTCTGTGTCTAGTTCAAAGTTCTTCAGTGAACTCGCAATCTGTTTGAAGTCAAACATGTTTGTTCTGTTTGTCTCCTCAACAATGTATAAGGGCTTCTTTCTCTTTGCACTACATATCACTTGAGCCCACTGAGCAGGTGTATACACAGGGACATGTCTGCTGGCCCTCTCAATTGCCGAGTGGATGCTGTTGCCTTCATTTTGGCTATGACCTGTCACGAAGAAAACATGCTCAATAGTTTTGAATTGCATTTTTCTCAGAGTGTACCAGAGCATTGTTTGGAAGTTTTTGTTCCGGTTTTGGCCTCCGCAACTGTCAGAGAATAGCACAACATCAGAGACACCTTCTGCCATCAGACGTTCCAGATACCTGTAAACACAGGAAGCAGTTTCGTTTGACCCTCTCAAGCCTTCCACTTCTGACCAAACGTAGCAATATCCTTGTCCATTTCTGTAGTCGTACACAGTCAGGTTGTATGTGCTAAGCTTTCTTTTGTAATAGAGACATGATTCCTCACTTGAGGGACAAGGCAGCACCTCCTCTAAGTCAAAGACTGCAGCTGCTTTAGAAGGGTTGCTTTTAAGCTCCTCTTTTACTCTGTCCTTGAACAATCGGCTCTCTTTCTTTAGTCTGACGTGCTCTTCGTACTCCACACTGTCTTGCTTTGTGTTCTCGTAGGCTGCACATGTGTCACAGCGATCCTTCATTCTTTTGTGAAAAGAAATATTGAAGTCTGTATTGAATACTTCTCTGTAGATTGTTTCTGATGCTGGTGTACAGCCTTCTTTTTCTCTAGCTTCCACATACAAACTGTACATTTTTTGAAGGCTGATTGAGCTCTCTAGGTATTCTCTCTTGCTGTCTTTCCTTGAATAGTGACTCTCCATTCGGGGAAAGCTGTCAGTGTTGTCGTATGTTTTCTTTTTCCTCTGTTATTCCTTGCCGTTTGTGCTTTCCTCTTCGCTCCTTGCTGCATATCCCGATATCCATTTGTTTGTTTAGTGCTGTGAAGACGATCCGCTCTGATATGTCCAAAGTGTCCAAAATCATCTTCTTGCACACACTGACTTGCTTGTTGCCGATTCTCAGGTAGTAGTTGTATGAGCAGTTGCGCCTTGGTTCAGACTGAGAAGCCTTAAGACTAGTACTTGCCTTTGCCTGTTTGGTAAAATTCTTGTAAAATGTGCTTGTGAACGGAAACGAAACAAAGGTGTGAAGAATTTTCACAAAATGGCATATTATTTCAGCAAATATTTTATGACCTGAGTATAAATCTTATTTTTGTGTATCCATTTATCTTATACAGCTGTTGTATCTCTTGTAAACAATACGATACAGCAACCAAATGTTTATTTTCCACGATATTAGTGTCGCATGTTGACTTACGACAGTATTATTCCCAGCCTTTTTCAAGGCAAAAAAATCATGATTTGTCGTAACTCTAGATACCACTGTATTCTACAAAGATTATTTTTAAGCATTCAATTTACGACTAAAAACTTCTGATTATAGTGTTTTCAATTCTTGAATTTACGTTCTAAAAATAGTACAACAAGATGCGTCTCGTTCTGACGATTCCAACGATATAAAATTCTCAAAAAACGATTTTTTTGACTTACGACTGTAATATCCCCGGGCGGCGATTTGATAGATGGAACATCTGTTAGAGCACTGAGTGAGTTGCTTTATTAATGTATGCATAGCCTATGTATGATTATCTGTGCGTTTTTTTCCTGTATTCTTTGATGAGCTCTCATTGGTCTATGATTCTGACACTGTTTATTATTTGCCTGAGGAGCACATTTAGATTATTAAGATGTTGCACAACAGGATAAGATCTGATTGACAGTTAACAATTTTCTCAGGCAGTGTTTTCTGCACTTAGTAGCGGTGCTATAGTTGCATCACTAGTCATAAATCAGTTAACATCCTTCGAAGAGCCGGTCAGATAGCTGGTATCTCGACATGAAAATAGTTTTTTTTTTGTTGGTCAGAGATGACCACAGGAATAATTTGGAGAATACTTGTGAAATCTTTTGCGGAAAGAAAGAACTGGTTTTCATGATCACAGAGAAAAATGAAATGGACTACAGCAAGTAGCATGGATATGTCATGTTGAGTATAGTAGCAGGGACGAGATAGAGTGGGGGAGGGAGAGAGAGACAGAGAGTGGGCACAGTTACAGGGGTGAAGCAAAGACCTTACATTTAGATTTACAGTGTCCTTGGTTTGAGAGAGGAGAAAGAGAGAGGGATAAGAAGCAATAAGAGAAAGTGAGAGCCTAAGTAGCTGAGGAAAAACAAGTGAGAAAACAGGTAATGAACAATGACTCAGGGGACAAAAGCATCTTGGCTGCTCTTTTTCTCTCTCTCTCTCTCTCTCTCTCTCTCTCTCTCTCTCTCTCTCTCTCTCCTCTCTCTGTCTCTTTCGCCTCTCTCTCCATTAGTTTTTTTTTGTTCTTACCCCCTGTTTTCTCCTAGATTCTTATCCCACTACCTTATTGCTCCTTGTCTTATCGCTGTCTTTCTGTTCCTCTCTTCATCCCTGGAATTGTGCCCACCCAACGCATACTAGATCTATCTCATACCCCTCACTGATAGTGAAGACCAATTCATTCTTTCAAAACTACAAAAGTCTTCACAGATATTCAATAATCTGCTGCTGTGGTCATCTCTCACCAAAATAAGAAGGTCAAATTAATTTCACGTCGATGTGCCTCCTTTTTTAACTGCTTTCGAAAGCCTTTTGATTGATTTATGACTAGTGACACAACTAGCACTACTCCCAAGTACACATGTCACATAATATGACTGTGCGGCATCTAAAGTATCTGAAAGTGCTCCTCAAGCAAATGATAATTTTATATTGTCAGAATCTTAGGTCAGTAAGGGCTCACTAAACCACACAGCAGACAACAGTACAAAGGCGGTGCAAACATTAATAAAGCGCCTCAAACAGTGGTCAGACAGATGTTCCTTTTTCTCAAATATTATTCCTCCTTTTCTAAAGTTACAGTACTGCAATCAGCCAGGCAGTTGTTCACACAGTTTATCAAAAGACTTTTCTCCATGATAAATGAAAAACAGGCATAACATTTAGAGCCAACAAAAAGTTATTGCAAGTGAATAATCCTCTTTGTATAACAACTACAAGCTTGCCTCTTGTTTTCTGACGTCACGCCTCATTCCAGCACTGACCAGATGACCAGTTATGGCGGCCTGTGCAGTGTGAAAATTCTGACTTTCAAGCTGCACTTTCTCGGAAGTCTGGCGAAGGAAACGTAGAAGGGGTTGAAAATTTATGAAAACATGTTGCATCAAGAAACCTGTTTTGAAGGTGCATAAGGCAGATGTAGCAGTCATGTGCTGGGGTGGTAACTTGTATTTGGCCAGTTGTGAGGCAATCTGCAGTTGATCTACTTTGGTTTAATGGGTCTGGAGACATGACATTGTGTTCCTGTAAATGCTGATGTGTTAAAATAATTGCTTATACCATCCAAGTTCCAGATGTTATTGGCTTCATTCTCATATTGTGAAATGTATTTTTAACTGAATTTAAGACTCCTTTCCTATTTTCAGTGGTCAGGTTTTCAGATGACAGAGATTAAAGCTACACTCCTACCTTTTTTTTTAATCTAACCTCAGTCTGCCCAGCTGGGTCATTCATGTGATACTGGTTGTGCTGTGATCAGCTCCCCATTAACATTCGTGTCCAAATGTTCATGTGCAGTTAAATGAACAATACTCACATACGGCCCTGTGCCAGGTGTTATTTGAGTTTTTCCTGGAACACATGCACACTGTTTTTTTTTATTGGTGCTTACATAATCCTTTTTTCTCTGAGTATCTTAAACCACATTCTAAAAAATTCAGTCAGTTTTGTGCTTTGGATCTGATAATGGGCTAGCTCTGAAAGCTGATATTTAACCTTTTCATATGACAGGCTGTGGATGAGTTTTTTTCCAAGCTTGAGGGTCAGCGTCTGGATGTGAAGGTCATTCAGCAGGTATGGTTTTCTAAAACTGTTATTGCTGTCCTTTTATAAATACACTAATGACAGTCCACATTATTTAAAGGTGATTGTTGCCTCTAAGCATTTTGAGGTTGCACATTAGCTTTGTTTCCAGCTGATGTAATCTGCACTCTCGATAAGCATTGTTTTTTAGAATTTTGCGGATGGCATAACAGGTTTCCACTCCAAAACTGTAGATGCTTCCTTGAAATCAGTGCAATGCACAATGTTGTGAAGGCGTTACTTTAGTTGCTCACCATGCTGCCTTATCAAGTCGGGGTCACAGAGGTGAGCTGCCTTTCGGAGACTGGGTCGCTTATGAACCTTGTCATTAGATTTTTCATGATCATTTACCCCTTGCTCTAGTGTGTGATACTAAAATTTTATGATATTAAAACCATTTCAATAAATAGAAAACAAATGGAACTAAACTTCACAGAAGTATCAGACAGCTGGCTTGTATAATTTTATAACAACAGAGAGGAAAAATCAGCACAGTATTCACTGAAAGTATGTCAGAGGGGTCAGAGTTCAGCGGGCCATAAATAACACATGAAACAAGGAACCATACCAGAAATTTGCGAAATTTAAGACAAGTTATAGATGAATGCACATTTTAAAGAGAATATCTGTTGCAATAGAATGAAAGATTTTAGATCTCCTTTTTATTTGCAGTCTCTATTAAGACAGATCAGGAAATAAACTTGGCATAAATTTATACACTTACAACAACAGAAAAACAGTCAATGAATTTGAAGCATACTATTCATAGCAAATCATATACAATTGCTATGAAACTCTGTCCTGCTCTTACACATATATTTACTCTAGTTAGATCCATTGAATAGCTAGTGCTGTCTGTGAAATCAGTGATTTTACTGAAATGCTGTACATTTTTTTTTCTTTTTCACTTATTAATCTTTCTCCAATTTTCTTGTATGATGAGCTTGGCAGGACAACAAAGACATATTGAAATACATCTGTTTAACCTGTGCAATTTTCAAATAGCCTGTTTAGATCTATATGTAGTAGGATGTAGAGGTGAGGCGAATCCGGATGAAGTATTCGGATTGACGGATTGGGAGAGTAATCAGTTCATCTGGATGAAGGATTGGCTCATCCGGATGAGAAACTTATGGTTATATTGGGCAATCCGCTGCTGCAAGTCGGCTGTCGGACCAGTTAAATGAGATATTGAGACAGCATTTGGGGGTGTTTGTGAAAGTGCAGCCATTTCCACTCGCATTCCCATCACTGGAGGAGATGCTGTAATCACCACTGTTTAAATTCTGTAATGGTTTCGCCCAAGCTCTTCTATGCCACACTTATGACATGTTCACAGCCGAGATCTTTTTTTGTGCGTCTGTTTCCTGATCGTATGTTAAACGAACGACAGACTACGTGTTCACACTCCTGCCCGGTCGTGACAGTGCGTTATGCCAACATTAACGTGAAAGCAAAAAGTTCTTGTTTTGTTGTGGTTAAAGAGAAAAGAAAGCTGGAGAAAAGGGCATAGTACTGAGGTGGGTGGGGGGGAGGGGGGCATTCCATATGCATTAATAATGGACATTAGGTTGGCTTTTACTAAAAGTAAAAGTAAAGGTAAAGTTGGCAGGTTTATCAGTTGCTACGGCAAATTTTGACAGATGAAGACAAATGTTTGTCACTGGTTATTGTCACTGAGTGCGCCTATCATATCAAAACACAAACGTTCATGGGACAAATTTTCGGGCGGCGATACAAAAAGTTCTCTGGTGTGAGTCGTCACCCAAGAATCATCTAGGTGTTGATTAACTTTTTGGACTGACAGATTGGGACAGTAATCGGAATGTCCGGATGAAGGTCACTGGGCTATTGTCTCACCACGAATCAGCACTGCCCTCCAAAGGCAAACAGATGTATCTGCAGTTCTCCTGCATTTTAAGACTCCTATTTGTTTTAGCCTACCTGGACTTATTGTACGTTTTGACAGAGGCAGAAATGCGAAACCAACAATCTGACTTTTTGACAGTAAATATCAATGAATCCAATATTTCCAAAATGTTTATATAAAGGCAAAACATCGTAACAGTGATCTACTAAGCAGTCCGGCATAGCAACGCAGTTACGTCAGTTTGCCTTTGGAGGGCAGAGCAGTCGGGTGAGTTCACTGAGGTTATCAATGCCAAACAGCATGATGGGGTGGGGGGGGGGTATTAACTCCTCTGTGATAAAATAATATAATTTTTGTTTTCTCTCATTACAACCTTATCACCACTATGAAAATTTTAAAACGTGTTTCGCCCAAGCACATTATCATTGGACAAAAGTTTTCCACTTGACACGAGACAGGTTCAGTCTAGACAGTGTCTAGAGTCTAGACATGATGGGGGAATCGCTCTGACTTGTTCTCCCATTCACAAGCCGACTGTGATAATGGAGATAATAGCCTTCGCTTTGGTACTGTAGACAGAGGATTACAATCTGGAAGCCTCGTTCGGATGAAAATTCGGATTTAGAGGATTTTGTAGGATTGGAGCGGATTTTCATAAGAATTTAATCTGCCTCAGCTCTAGTAGTATGTTGAACAGTTAGTTGTAATGTGTGAAAGAAAATTGTCAGAGAGGGTAGATTCACTTGAGAGCTGTACCTGGGGCTTTCTGTTGATATCAGCAGATTGCTCTCGAAATTGAATTCCCTATCTCATTCACTTGGGATGACTGCATGAGGTGACAAGTCCATTATATACTATGCAAAAGGGGAGTCAGTTTAAGTAAAGGTTATGTGTGAATTAATTGAGGTGAGCAGGGTTGTTTTATCACAGTGAAAAAGCTTTGTATATTGAAGACTTATATAATTTTATCAATTTTTATTATTTATGCCCAGACCATGCCTGACTGAATGAAGGCAGCCGACATTACATTTAACAAATCGCAGGACAGACACGACAGATTAAACAGTACATCTTCATAGACAGTTCAAGTACAAAAATGTTTATACATAATGTACTTTCAAGTTGCAAGAAATACAGAAGTAAAACTCGCATGTGCTGGCCATGTTTTATATGAAACTAATATTTTTAATTATAGGTTTTCGTAATGATCATAATAAATCTAGACACTCGTTTAAGTATGTTCTTTGATACTCTTCTAAAGAGTTCTTTTGTCAATATATATATTGGTCTTTTATAGAAATATTTTGAAATGTACTTTCTCAGTTAATTTCTAGTGCACAATACTCAAAAATACTTCATTTGACAGATGCCTGACAAAAGTTGTTGAGCAACTGAATATCCGTTTCCGAGCAGCCACAGAAGTTGGATTGTGGACCCTAATTACTTCTTGCTCCTCACTGGTTTCTCCACCTCCTCCCCTTAAAGTGCGACTAAAGTGCTAGAAAAAATGTGATTTCCAACAGTTTTTATATTTTCAATATCAAGTTTTAGATCAAAAGTCATCATTTTTGCTAAAAAATAATATTTCGAAATTAATTTTACAACTTTTAACCTATTCTGAAATTGTAAGAAAAAAACCGTACCGGAAACGTCACGTCAGCGCGGAAGTCGCGGTATTTTCGATCGAGAACAATGGCAAATACGGTCGAGCCGTATCAGTTCGAGCCCCTGCGCCAAAAAACAGATGACGAGGATATAATTGAGGAGAAGACTATTGGACCATCAGTTCAGGAATGGTGAGCAAGCATTCTGTCACAGTTAAGCGCATAACAATAACCCATTGTTTCCACGTGGGAGCGAGCCCTACTGAGTGCAGCGCTACCCGTAATAGCCTTTAGCCCGACGCGTAATAGCCTTGAGGCGTGTACACAGTGTTGGTGACGTCACGTATTTCTGGCGAGGCGAGCAACAGTAACGCTAACACAGGAGGGCATGGGCATGTGTTATTCTTTGTGATTTCTTCGAAACGCGTTAGATTTGATGGGTTTGAGAAGGTCAGTAGGAAGTTTGAATCACTGATGCATGTTAAAATTGTAATTTCACAGGATTCTGTGCACTACACCATAAAAGTACTTTAGTCGCACTTTAAGTTCTCGAGAACACGGGAACGAGGAAAAGAAAAAGTAGAGGAGTTTTCATCGTCAAAAAAAAAATAAAAAGGCAGGAACAGAGTGGGTCAGCATGCAAGAGGGAGAAAACTTGAGTGGTGGCAAGGACATTCGTGACCCTTACTCAGCGTATGCCTCAGTCGCAGCCTGTGCAACACCATAGTACCACTGCAGTCAGATAAACAGACCTTGGGAAGCCCAATAGCCCCGATCAATTACCCTCTTTACTTGCTCCACCAACCATTATACCAAACTCCTCCCACGAACCTCCGCACCTTTGTCCAGACAAATAGTCTATCACACACTGCTCATAGCGCTCCACCAAGGCAACCCACGAGAGAAATGGACCAAAATGAGCCTCCTGCATGGGTGTTGACACTGATCCATTCAATGGAGGAAGTAAAGGAGCATATGACCCAGATGGAAAAGAAGATGGAATCACTTAAATGCATCCAAGAATAGAATTTATACATCAGAGACTGACAAAAATACAGTCTCCAAGAGATGGAAAGAGGAACTCGGTGTTTAAGCGACTCTTACGTTGATATTTGAAAATAGATGGCTTGACAAGCAACGAGATGAAATCAGGGTGCTAGAGAAGCAGGTTGGAGCCATGTGAAAAGATAAGAAAGATCTCAGTGACAAAATGGAAGACGCTGAATGGAGATTTATGAGACAAAACCGGATATTCTCAGGTATTGAGGAAAAGCAGGAGGAAGATATGGGAGCTGTGCTGAAAGACTTTCTCAAGGACAAGTTGGGGGTAATTCCTGACCCGCACTTTGACAGAGTTCATAGAATGGGACCAAAGAAACAACGCCAGAACAGGGCAATTATCACCGCGATCACCTACTTTAGGGAAAGACAGAGAATCCGTCTTCTTGGTCCAAAACTGAAGGGACTGCCATACTATAAAATAAGCAACAACCACAAAGTATGAACGACCGGTGGAAGGTGCTGTTACCATTAATGAAACAACAAAGGCAGGCAGGCAAGAAAGTCATCTTAAGGGAGGACAAAATTAATTGATTGTAGAAGACCAGAGGTACCAGGTCACAAGCAACAGAAACATAGAACAGGACCTGACTTACTAGCCACAACGCCGCCTTCCCAAAATGCAGCAGTATGGCACAGTTTAACGGGCAACAAGACAGCAGCACTTCACGACCTGTTAGACATCAGACTGTCAACATAGGACAGTCCAGTGGTGGAACAATACTCCCCACACTAACCTAGAAGTTTTAACCACAATTGAAAGGATAGACACTAGTCAGTAGGGGTCAGTGACCGTCATTTACGCAGTGTCGCTCAAAGTATAAGAAATAAAATTAGAAACACCCAAACCGGGTTTCTTTCACGATATGACATTCCAGTTCTGTTAAGTAAACATTTATTCTCTGCATTTTCACGAAGAAATAGTGCAGACATGAAATCTGAAAATTGTTTTTCTCTATTGTACAAAACCACTGGTTTACATTCTAGGGGAAGCAGCGTGGCCGGGCGGTTTGTGAGTCATACTCAGAAACTGAAGACTTTCAAGTCTAAGGTTTATGTGTTTGACTCGCGAGCTGGGCACTTTACGTTGTAGTGTCCTTGGGAAAGACATTTCGCTTCCATTTCCTCACTCGACTCAGGTGTAAGTGAGTACCTGGCTTTAGAGCTGGGGGGACCAGGGCGCTGCACCGCTGGCGACCAGCAATGACTTTGTTATGCATTTCATTTGTAATATTTTGTATTTACATGTATGGTGTGTATTGTTATATGTGTTGTATTATGAATGAGATGTTTAACACTGTATGACATTGTAAAACAATTTCCCTACGGGGTAAATAAAGTCGTATTTATTTATTTATTATTTATTATTTATAATGGACAATGGTCAGGAGAGTAAAATGATATTACAATTAATTGCCTTATGTGTAGAACATCTAATATGTTTTACAATGAAAGCAGCATTAAGATAACAGAAAAAAATACCTGGCGGTCTCCACAAATGCAGGCTGAAGCAAAAGAGCAGACCAAAATAGACTGGGCAATTGTCATTGAGTCCAGTGGCTCTAGAAATTGTGATATTTTTTATTAAATATTTCAAATAATCAGCCCGACTTTGCAATTTTTTTTTTTAATATTATAATAGTTATGCACTGACTAGTGCCTGTTTTCAAAGAAGCAACTGAAAATAATATATTTGATGTTTCAGGATAAGGCTACAAGAGAGTTAATGAGAAGTCATCTTTCTAGCTCGCTGCTAGGTTTACCCCTTGGTTTGTAGTTGTATACAGACTGTAAAGCCCAGTCACATTGAACAGTATTCGAAACCAACTAAAGAGCAATATAGGTGATCTTGTTTTACAATCCGATAGTCGATTCAGTTTTGCTTCAGTTGATTGTTCTGAGATCTATGTCAGTAAAACATTGTTGGTTATGTTTTTGTGAGTACTGAGTGTGCGGTGTGTGCAGGGATGTGCGTGCGTACGTGTGAACACCATTATAATACTACACTGTAGTTATTGTAGTATAGGAATTTATGCTGTGCATGATTTTCCTAAAACGAATAATAAAACTGATCTGTCTCGTATATCCAAAGCTTCTCGGTAAGGGCATTGCAACTAATTAACTTCTGGTATTTGTCGAAAAAGACAAATTAAGCATGTTCCCTTGTTTTTCCCAATGCAGGTCTGCCCTATTTTCAGGAAGGCAATTATAGTAATAATCAGTTCCCCTTGATTAGCATCATAGCACTTACTACCACTCACTACATGCACTTTGTGTTGTCGAGCATCATAAACACTGTCATGTCTTAAATGCATCACTTCCAGCAACATCACACAGTTTTTGTCATATTCATGTAACTGTTCTGTGCTTGAAGATTTCTTGATTTCATTTATAATGAATTACATTATCTGCAGTAGTTACCAAACTCAACTAGTTTCATGTAGAATAGGCCTCCCTATATGTTATGGAAATGAGCAAAATCATTACTGACTGGAATACTAGTGGAAATGTAGTGAGCTTTTTTTAGGAAAGTAATGAACATCTAGTGTACTACATTTATTTAAATTTAATGAAAATGTTATGCATTACAGTTTGAATTCATCCAGGAAAAATGCAGTGCACTACAAAAAAAAAAATGTAATGATCTCATGTCTGGATTCTGTTACTGTTGTTTGTATAAAATACCATTTCTTGGAGATTTTTTTTCTCAAGGGAATTTTAGGTGATATGTGATACTCATTAACGTCCCTACATTTTTCTCTTTAGCTGCAGGAAATGACCTCCATACTTCTTGTCGTTCATTAGTAATATGTTGCACTTTAATATCCTCAGGAAAAATCAGCTCTGAAGAAGCTAGAGAATGTGAAGAAGGACCATGAAAAAAGACTGCAAGGTTTACAGAGAGAGCAGGTATGCAGATAACACATTGTAGTTAAACGGACATTATCTGGAAATAAGATTGCGGGAATTAACTCCTAAAAAAAAAGAGTCATGCGCCCTGATTTGCTCACAAAGCGAGGAAAGCATATTGCAGAATGGGTACCCAGTTCATAGATAGATTGGTGAACTTGACACACGGATCTGTTTACACGCCAATCACTCATGGACTGCTCGGTCTATCTGCATAAATTTTAGCATCAATGGCAAGCTCAATCTTTCTTCCTCAGTTTCATATCGGTAACAGTACATTTCAATGCCTAAAACACTGCAATGCTCGACACATAAACTGAATCACATTATGCACCAAACTATTAGGCCCAATGTCCTATTCAGATGTGTAAAGATGTTTGGTATAAATGAGAAATTTGAAAAGTATATTGAGGGCAAAAAAGGGTGTTCTCTGCTGACGGCAAAGGGGGG
>JAWQUT010000082.1:46027-70104 GCA_033807755.1 Ellobium chinense | reverse complement strand
GGGGGGGGGGGGGAGTAGCGGAGACATGGTGGACACAGATGCATGAAGAAATATGGAAACTATAGGGCCTTCGCTGTGAAGAAGAATAATATTAATAACAGCATGATCAATAGATTGGTCAGAGGTAGGCTTACATGTAAAGTTCTGTAATGCTGAGATCCACAGGTCCCTAAACTAGACTCACTTTGCTGAATCTAAGAAAGTTTGAAAATGCTAAAATTAAAATAAACCAGGAGTCTAGAACTCACAGGAACTGAACTTGAAGAAATGCCTAATCCTTAAAATAAAAAAAGAAAATTAAATCATGACACACCGTAGTTTACCAAATCTGTGAAAGTTGAAAATGGCAACATTCGAATACACCGATAAAATGTTTTATCACAGATTAAGAGTTATTGTAAACTGTTGTCATGCCTAGTCCTTAAAAAAAAATAAATTTAATTATGACACCTTAAAAAATAATTTTAAATCATGACACACCATACTTTACAAAATCACTGAAACTTGGAAATGGCAACATTCTGACTCACTGATAAAATGTTATAGCACAAATTAAGAGTTATTGTGAACTGTTGGAATGCGTAAACCTAAAAGAAGAAAATAATTAATGACACACCGTACTTCATGCAATCTGTGAAAGTTGGAAATGGCGACATTCTAACACACCGATGAAATGTTTTATCACATATTAAGAGTTATCATAAATTGTTGAAGTGCCCAATCTTTAAAAAAACATTTTGAATCATTTAACACCATTGTTTACGAAATCTGTGAAAGTTGGAAATGGCAATATTCTGACACACCGATAAAATGTTTAATCACAGGTTAAGAGTTATCCAAAACTGTTGAAATGTCTTAGCCTTTGAAAAAAATTTACTCTACCTGAAATCTTTCATTATGAAATCCTACAATATTTCAGAAACTGTAAAATCTGAAGAATTTGTGGTATAATGAAGTATACATGTAATTTTCAGCATACTAAAAATGAAAGCGATTTCTGGATTAAATGCTGAGTCTAGCCTAGTGCTTGCATCATAGTCAATCAAGCATCTAGAGAACTCTTTTTTAGGCCACCATTTAAGCCTCAGACCTGTTCAAAATTATCACTGAAAGACCAGAAACATAAAAATATTCAGATTGAAGCAGTCTAATCATACATACCAGTGCTGAGACACACAACGCATGACAACATTCAGCAGAAAACAAACAAACCTCAAAACTGAGAATGTATTCAATTTTTGAAAGACCGATTTTGGTCAGCTGCGACTGTGCTCCAATATTATACTGGGCCTTTGCATACCAATTTCACGTTAAAAAAACTACACTGGTTTCTCTCGGTACAATGAAAACAGATGTGCATATACATTAATGTTAAGAACAGTGGCGGAAAGACATCCCAGCATCGCAGATTCAACCATCTTTATCAATGGGAGATACTCTTGCAAAGCCTTTACGGAATAAGGTTTGCAGAGCCTAGGCGAAGACAAATTTGGTAGCTTCAGTACTAGGCTGTGGATAGATCAAGGAGCATAACTCTAGATGGGTCAAATTTTCAAGCATATTATCTCCTTGATTGATTTCTGAAGTACAGGTCTTTGATACCTAAGGTTTTTTTTCTTCTGCTGGCCCCATTAACATTTTGTGTTATTCTACATATACCACTGTGATTTCGGGAAATTTCTTCCATGGAGGTTAAAGTTCATCTTTTGCCCGATCTTTTAACAGAAAGAAAAAGGGGGGGTCAACGCCCAAAATTTTTCACAAATGTCTTTTGAAAAAGGTCACCTCAAAGTCTGATTTGATCCCCAATTTTTCATTTGGCAGGTTTTGACCGCGTGCGAATACATAGGCCTACACATTTTATTTTTTTATCTAGAAGGCTCAGATTGTACCTGAAACTTTAAAATTGGATGTTTTATTTAGATCACAGGTCATTTTACATATTTCTACACCCTAACACTGGCAGGCAGGGCCCCAAAATAGGGGGATTTTATATATTAGCGGATTAATTGGGTTGTACACAATGAGTGATTTGCCCCTCTAATAGGTGTCACAAACCTACACCTATTAGAACAATACTGAAGTTGACCGAGTTTATTGAAATGATTGGTCATTGAGGTCCATTTGTAATTCATTGTTGCTCATCGCATTATCTTGACATTCAAACTTAACCTTTTGCATTTGCAAATTTACCTGGGATCTTGTGCATGGATGATTCTGGAGAAATAATAAATATATTCTTTTAGTCTTCTATGTCATCACTGTATAGTAAATGCAATTTCATGAGGAAAGCTTTCAAAAACAGCTTTTTGTTCTTAAGAAAGTTCTGCAGTGTGTTGTCTTAAAATCCTGCTAGAATAGCAAGTAAGCCAGCAATTTTAAACATATTGCGTATATAAATCACTTTTGTGTAAACGTTATTATTCTTGGAACCCAATTAAAATGAAGACCTGGAAGTTGGACTGTATGAATGATTCATCAGAAAGTTACTGTCAAACTGGGTAAGATGGACGATAGAAATCATGGCTTTCTCAGCACTTTTGTGGCAACCACACAGCAACATATTATATCAATGTTATTGAGAATTTATTGAATGTCCAGAATTTTGTGTATCGTTATCATGGTTTAGTAGCAGTAAGATGCCATACTTCAATATCAGCAGCCACACAATCAAGTGGTCTTCCCTCCTGAAACCAGTGAGTAAAAAATGCAGATTTTTTTATAAGTTTAATGAAAACACAGTTGTTTATGGATTTATGTTAGGCATCAATAAAAAAACAAGTAATGTAGTCATAACAACAACAAATAATATGTGTATCAATAACATATCAATCAAGTACATTACCAGGGAAAAATGTGAGAAGAGACTTCCGATTCCAAAATCACATTTCTTACAAACAAATCGTTCTGGTTGAATTAAAGGCGATGAATTAAACATTCATGAAATTTTAAGCACAGTGCATGACACTTTGGTGAGAAAGCCAATTTTACATACTATTGTATCAATGGCCTTAGCCTGGAGTCCCACATTTTAGGAAGAGAAAAGAGGTAATGATATGAAAAGGGGGGGGGGAGGGGAAAAAGGAAAGGAAGGAGGAATGAGTCAGCAATTTTTTTTATCACGTGCTTGTTTTACATACTGTATCATCTGTACCAGTAACTCAAATGCAGACATAAGATAAACACATAAAACGTATGGGTGGAACCTCAGTTTGGAATTAATTGTAACATTAGAGCATGACGAAGCTTCTAGGTTTTGAAGCATTGACTCTAGTTGACTAGCTTATTAAAGTTTCTAGTCACCATAGCCACTATAAAAAAAAAAAGAAAAAAAGTACCATTCTTTAATATTTTGAGGTTTAGGTTGATTAATATACAGATGTAGCTTCATAGTTTATTCATTATATGCCATAGGCCTCCTAGATAACCCACACGCTTACATTACACAGAATCCAAATTCTTATATCCGCTGCATGTGTGAAGACAGTGAGGTTACATTAACTAGGTTCTGGATGCATGGCAGCTTTGGTAAGCTGTCTAGCCAGCATTCTCCAGATGAGTGGTGACAGACACATCAGTTCAAAACTCTTAATTTCACTATAAGAAGTAGACATATCAAACAAATCATGTTGAGATAATAAAAATGCAGAATACTTTACCTGTCTTACATGGTTGAACTTAACGTGTGAATTTGAACAACCAGAACTTTATGTGAAAGCTAAATAACACATTGTCTGATAAAGGTGTCTGTAGCTGTTGTAACATCATCAGTTTTCCCACTAGCCTTGGCTGCTGAGGCAGGAGGAATAACTCTTGAGACAAGGGTCAGAAGTTGATCATTTAAGCTCTCCTTATTGCATCATCAAGCAAATGTGTGGTAACATAATAATATAACTTTATTATCTGTAAGTTGGAAAATTAGCTTGGTTGTTGTAAATACGTACACAGAAATAAGAATAATACAGTAGCACAGAGATCATGACAGAATAGAATGATGCTCTTTCTTTGTGAAATTGGTTCAGTGGGCACTATAGACAGTTCTCAGAGAAAAAAATGCTTGAAAGCGAAATATTATTTTTGATGGACATATTCATCTTTGAGGAAATCATGGGCAGACAAAGACTAGGAGAAGCGAACGACAATGGGGAAAGGTTTCAGAACTTCTGTGCATTCAACAGCCTAGTCATTGGAGGAACAATCTTTCCACACAAGAGGATCCACAAAGCAACTTGGGTCTCCCCAGATGGAAGGATGGAGAACCAGATAGACCACTTCTGCATTTCTCGAAAGTTTAGACGCTCACTGGAAGACGTCAGAGCTCTGCGAGGAGCAGATGTCAGGTCGGACCACCATCTGATCCTTGGAAAGATGAGGCTGAAACTGAGAAGGTATGCACAAGCCACAACCGGAAGTCGCCAAAAGTACCAAGTCAGTGTTCTGAAGGACCCTGTTAAGAAGAAAGAATTCAAACTGGAACTGAAGAACAGATTTCAAGGCCTTCAAGATCTGGAAAAATGTGAGGTAAATGATCACTGGGACAAGATAAAGGAGGCAGTAAATGCAACCTGCCAAAGTACCCTTGGACCAAAGGACAGTACCAGGAAGGAATGGATCTCACAGGACTCCCTAGACAAGATCAAGAGAAGGAGAGAGCTGAAAGCGAAAGTCAACGACTGCCGTACCAGAACTGAGAAACTCGCTGCACAAGAAGAGTACTCCAAAGCGAACCGGGAGGTAAAGAACTCCATCAAGAAGGACAAGAATACCTACCTAGATGGCCTGGCAGAAAAAGCAGAGAAGGCAGCAGCAGACGGACACTTGAGAATTGTATACCAGACAACCAAAACTTTCAGGGAAATTTAGCAAGCCCACCCTACCAGTGAAGGACAAGGAAGGAAACACCATCTTTGACTCAGCAGGACAACTCAACCGATGGCAGGAACACAAACTCCTGAACAGACCGCTGCCAGACAATCAGCCAGAAATTCTTCCAGCCAGAAAGGATCTCCCAATAAATAAAGATCCACCCACGAGAGAGGAAATAGTGGCAGCTATAAAATCCCTGAAGTCACACAAGGCTGCAGGTCCCGACCATATACCACCGGAGCCCTTAAAGCGGATAGGAGACATCAGTGGAAATGCTGAACGCCCTATTTGAAAAGGTTTGGCAGGAAGAGGAAATACCCACAGAATGGAAGGAAGGACACCTGATCAAGATACCAAAGAAGGGAGACCTCAGCAACTGTAACAACTACCGAGGCATATCACTCCTGTCCATACTAGGGAAGATCTTTAACAGAATACTCTTAGAGAGAATCAAACTGGCAGCAGACGACAAGCTCAGAGGAAACCAAGCAGGATTTTGCAAGAACCGATCATGTGTCGACCAGATAGCTACCCTGCGCATCATTGTTGAGCAGTCTCTGGAATGGAAATCACCCCTTTTAGTCAACTTCATCGACTTTGAAAAGGCATTCGACAGCGTTGACAGGGAAACCATGTGGAAATTCATGAGACACTACGGAGTACCTGACAAACTCGTCAAGCTTGTGAAGGCCACCTACGATGGAACAAGCTGCCAAGTCTTTCATGAAGGACAGCTCTCAGAACCATTCCAGGTACAAACAGGGGTGCAACAAGGATGCCGGCTCTCACCTTTCCTCTTCATCTTGGCAGTTGACTGGGTCATGAAGGAAGCCACAAAAGGCACACGAAATGGAATACAGTGGACACTTTGGCAACAGTTGGACGACTTGGACTTCGCAGATGATCTTGCACTGCTGTCACACACACACTCTCAGATGCAAGAAAAGACCGAGGAACTCTACAGTCTATCAAAGAGCGTCGGCTTATGTATACATCCTGGGAAATCTAAAGTGTTAAAACTAGGCACAGTCTCAAGCTCTGCTGTCACGGTAGAAAACACATCCCTAGAAGAAGTTGACTCATTCACCTACCTAGGAAGTATCATTGACAAAAAAGGTGGTACGGAAGGGGATGTAAAAGCAAGGGCTGCCGAAGCAAGGAATGCATTTAATCACCTATCAAAGGTCTGGAAGGCAAGCAACATCTCATTGCGTACCAAGACCCGGCTTTTCAATTCAAATGTCAAGTCAGTGCTCCTCTATGGCTGTGAAACCTGAAAGACAACAAAGACAGTAATGAACAAAGTCCAGACATTCATCAACAGATGCTTGAGGAGTATTCTAAAAACGAAGTGGCAAGACAGGATACAAAACGAAGAGCTATGGGCAAGAACAGGACAAAAGGAAATAGAGGTAAAAATTAGACTCCGTAAATGGCGCTGGATTGGACACACCCTCAGAAAACCTAGTGGAAACATCACCAGGCAGTCACTGCAATGGAACCCACAAGGAACACGAGGCAGAGGTAGGCCACGGGAGACATGGAAACGATGCACGGAAAGGGTCATGCGAGAGATGAAGCTCACTTGGAATGAGCTTGGAAAGATGGCCCAAGACAGGGAAAGATGGAATTCGCTTGTACATGGCCTATACCCTGCTGGGGGTGAAAGGCATTGATGATATTCATCTTTAAACAGAGTGGTTAATACATGCGAAATAAAGTATCAGTGATGGATTGAGAAAGCTGCCATTTCTGAAAGTACGCTCATAAACTTGATTTTTACCTTCTTTGAAGGGGGGGGTAGGGAGGGGGTGGAGCGCTAGATGTTTGAATAGTTGTGTGCTGTGTTTTGGGGTTCTATCAGTTCCTATCCTCTCTATCCTCGTTAGAAAAACATGAATCATCTTTACTGGTGAACTCTTTTTTTTCATCTACAGTGATTGCATTACTGCAGTTAAGCCTTTCTTAACATAAATCATTCTGCGTATATTAAAACTTAAAATGCAGCATTTCTGTTTTTGTTTTTTTTTTTTAAACAAAAAAAAACTGGAGTGTTTGCACGCCAGTCCAGTACAAAGGCATTGTTTACATCGATCACCTGACTGGGCCAGCAACTGACATGTAAGACCATAATACCAGTAAAAATAGGTCATGCAGTCAATGGGCAGCATACTACATCGGCTACATACGCTACCAGTGTTAAAAATAGAAAAAAAACCAATATTCTGTTAGTCCCAGTTAGTCAGCCATAATTGCAAATGATTATTTGATAACCTCAGATATAGTGCGAATCTTTCTGTCTCTCATACAGTTATAAGTTTTATGCACATGGTCTTTTCCCATTAAACAGCAGCTGAACCGGGGCTCAGTCCCCTCATGTCTGAATCCACTAGTGATACTATAATGTGTAAAACAAATGTAAGTGGAGCTCTGTATTTCAGCATTGCTCAGAAAATTTCATGATGGTAACATTGTTTAATTTTAAATGTCTTCTTGCTTGTTATGGATGTGATTCTGGACTCAAATCTTTTTGTATAGTTTTCTTGGGTAATGTATTCAACAGATATGTAATCAATATCCAAAGCATCAGTTGATGTCATGACTATTTTAATTAATTTCTTTGTATACAGACAACCTGTAGACAAATTTGTTGTCATCATAGCATCTGCATTTCTGCTTATTGGTTTCATAAAGAAAGATCACCAGTTTGGCATCTTTCGTTTAATCACATGGGTGACCATCTTTAACAGCTCACTGTGAGTTTAACTTCACCTACTTTTTTTTTTGTAAGAAGTAGGCTTTTGAGGTAAGGAGACATTACTTTCAGGAAAAATCATCCGTACATGAGCATTCATTAGGTTGAATAAATCGGTGCTAGTTCTCTGACTATTATCATCTGCCATATTAGTGTTTTCCATATGGGCACAATAATGTTGTTTGAATTTCACTTCTCCGTTGATGGCATGCCACTTGATGGTAAGCATGTTGACGTGAGGGATATAACAAGCAGCTCAGAGGGATAGTCAATGTTATTAATCTGGGACAATCATTTTATATCTGAGGATCTATAGTGCTGTATGATTAGGGGAGGGCGGGGCATGTTGGCACACGGGGCGAGTTGGCGCTGTCCAATTATCTCACATACTAATATCTTCAGGAACTTAATATTTTACACTATCACTGTTGGTACTGATCACATCTACTTGTGTACAAAATAATCATAGTTATGCATAGTGTAGCAGCTGAGAGCCAAATTAACCAATTTTGGAGGTTAAAGGTAATTTTTTAATACATTATGAATCTGAGCTAAAGTACCCATATGCAAATGAAAAGTGTAATAACTGTTTTACTAATAGAGGTAAAGAAACAAAGAAAGTCTGTGGCGTTACTTTGCCAGGGACCAGTAAATACCTGACAGTACGTACGGGGCGCATTGGTGCACAGCAGTGTTGGTGCACAGCAGTGTTGGTGCAGTGCGTTTTTGATCATGAGCAGAAAGAAGAGAAGGCAAAGGAGTAGTACGGGATGGAGTTACATGAAAATACTACAGTTTGGATATGAAACTTGTATTCCCACACTGGAAGTGAGTTTAAGAGTCATAGTAAACAATCATACTGAGAATAAAGGCAACAACGATAGCACTGATGATAGTGATAACATTGATGATCGAAAAGTTATACTTGAAAATTTCTGCATATTTTAATGATCTCTGATTTGTAATACTATATTTAGTGCATAAACGAGTCATTTTCAGATTATTTACAAATGATGGTATGACTAAACTTTTTAGTTTTTTATTGTTGTTTCAAATGATGATGATGATGATGATGATGATGACGATAACGGTGGTGGTGGTGGTGGTGGTGGTGGTGATGATGGTAATAGTGTGGAATTTGTTACAACCTTTAAAAGTGTTGGAAGTAGAACTTTTTCAGGATCATGTTATTGACAATGGTAAAGACAATGATAATGAGCAGGAGAGGAGGAGGTGGAAGAGGAAGAGGAACAGTTGCATCTTGTAAAAAGATACAATAATATTCTCTAACAACTCACCAAATCTAGAGTCGGTTAAGCCATACAGATATTATGTGTTACAGGGCAACAAATATAGCTGCACCAACTTGTCCCACTGCATGCACCTACCCGCCCAGTAGTCTAGGTGGGGAGATTTGGTGCAGAAGGAGTCGGTACATTTTTTGCAGCGCTGTGCTTCTAAGAAGGGGGTGAGATCAGATGTTTTTGGCGGAGTAGAGAGCAGATACTGCTTAGTATTATGATACCTAGAAACACTTCATAAGATACCCAGGTAGCATTTCGACAGCAGCAGATGTGAAAAGTGCACCAACACGCCCCACCCTCCTCTACATGTATTTTTGATTCGTTATAGCTCAGTTTGATGAAACTATTTCTTTGTATTTACTCACAGGAACTGGATGTGTTGCGAGGGCAGCTGATTGAAATGAACCTGGATCTGGTGAGCTAATTTGCATTTGTATGAATAAACAATAGTGTACTGAAATTGTGAATGTTGATTATCACAAGATTTGAGACATCTTCATTTTGAGTTTTTCCGTGGGATCATGTCAGCTAGGTCATGGTGTTAATAAACTCAATACCATGGGCCATGGTGTTAATGGATTTTATACCACAATAGTAAATCATCTATTTTAACTGAGACAGTTTCTTAAAGGGACAGGGATAGCAATTTGCTTCACAGCCTAAAACATCCACAGTATTTTTTATAACTTTTTAACGCCTTCCACGTTTTCTTCGCCCTGAGCGCGTCTGAGAAAATGCAACTTGAAATTTGGGAATTTTCACACTCTACAGACCGCCAGGATAGGTCGTCTGGTCAGCGCGGGAATGAGGCATGAC
This sequence comes from Ellobium chinense, assembly GCA_033807755.1. NCBI lineage: Eukaryota > Metazoa > Mollusca > Gastropoda > Ellobiida > Ellobiidae > Ellobium > Ellobium chinense. The sequence goes on along the minus strand of JAWQUT010000082.1, from coordinate 60,363 downwards.
ATCAGAAAGCAAGAGGCAAGCTAGTAGTTATTATGCAAAGAGGATTATTCACTTGCAGTAACTTTTGTTGGCTCTAAATGTTCTGCCTTTTTCTTTTCATTTGTTGTCGAGAAAAGTCGTTTGTTAAATTGTGTGAACAAGTGCCCAACTCTGAACGCAGTGCTGTAACCTTAGAAAAAGGAGGATAAAATAATATTTGAGAAAAAGAAACATCTGTCTAACCACTGTTTGAATCGCTTTATTAATGATTGCACTGCCTTTGTATTGTTGTCTGCTGTGTGGTTTAGTGATCTTTCATGGGCCTAAGATTCTGACAATATAAAAGTACCAGTCGACTCCACTTTATCGCCCTCCGCTTAATCGCCTTTTCCGCTTAATCGCCTTTTCCGCTTAATCGCCTCGTTTCTCAGGGAACCTAATTTTTTTCTATATAAATGTCACTGGATAATCGCCTCTCACTCTGGATAATCGACCACTCTTCAGCGCCTGTGAATTCAAAGATCAGCGATTGAAGGGTTACAGTTGACAAACAAATAATGTACACGGACGGTTTAACTGCGCAACGGATGGCAGACCTGTTGACTGAGTGACAGCTGCCACCCCGAAATAGGTGTGATAAGCCTTTCCTCCCCACCTCCCCCTTCCCTTGTCCCCCTTCGTCCCACGCTACGCATCACTGTCTTCGCCCGTCCGATAATGCTAATGCGCCAAAAGCCGTATAGTCTCCTCCCCCCACACCTTGATTGCGACTGTCTGGTGGATTTTGGTTAGATCAGAGAATGTGTCATGTGGATGAACGGTCTATCCCGACCGTGCCATCCTACTCCTTATAGTCTGCTGGGCTACTGCAATGTGGCTTATGAGAGAGACCGCGGAGATAAAACATTTTATGCGCTACAACACCGTCAAACTCGAGTTTGTCCTGAGACTGACGACAAGAGGTGTCAATGCATGATATCAAACCACGACATCAAAGAAATTTACCCCATTACCAAAAATATGGCCTAAATTACCTTCTCCGCTTAATTGCCTCTCCGCTTAATCGCCCACTTTTTCCGGGATCCCGACGAAAGGCGATTAAGCAGAGTTAACTGTATCATCTGCTTGAGGAGCACTTTCAGATAATTTAGACGTAGCCGCAGTCAAATTCTCTGTGCTTAGGAGCAGTGCTAGTTGTGTCACTAGTCATAAATCAGTCAAAAGGCTTTTGAGAGCAGATAAAAAAGGGGGCACATCGACATGGAAATTATTTTGACCTTCTTATTTTGGTCTATAGTGACCAGTGAAAACTTTTGTAGTTTTTGAAAGAAAGAATCTGTCTTCCCTAGGGGGGAATGACGGGAATGAAATAGATCCTAGTATGGGTTGGGTTGGCACAATTCCAGGGAGAAGAGGGAGAGGGGATAAGGCAAGGAGCAATAGGGTGATGGGATAAGAATCTAGGAGAAAACGGGGTAAGAGTAAATAAAACTAGACCCTAATGGAGAGAGAGAGAGAGACAGACAGAGACACAGAGAGAGCAGCCAAGATGCTTTTGTCCCCCGTGTCACTGTTCATTACCTGCCTTTTTTTCATTAGCAACTCAGGCTCTCACTTTCTCTTATTGCTTCTATTCCCTTCTCTCTCTCTTTCTCTCTCAACCCCAAAGACATTGTAAATTGTCTTTGCTTCACCCCTGTAACTGTCCCCTCCCATCTGTCCCCTCTCTCTCCCTTCCCCTTCCCATTTCGTAACTTTTGCTATGCTCAACATGGCATACTCATGCTAATTGCTATGGTCTATGTCATTTTTCTCTTTGATCGTGAAGACCGGTTCTTTCTTTCCAAACCATGAAAGATTTTATAAGTATTCTTCAAATTATTCCTGTGGTCATCTCTGACCAACATAAGGGTGTCAAACTATTTTCGCGTCGATATGCCAGCTGTTTGACCGGCTCTTCAAAGCATGTTGACTGATTTATGACTAGTGATGCAACTAGCACTGCCCCGAAGCGCAGAAAACACTGCCTGAGACAATAGTTAGCTGTCAATCAAATCTTGTCCTACTGTGCGACATCTTAATAATCTAAATGTGCCCCTCAGGCAAATGATAAATAGTGTCAGAATCATAGACCAATGAGAGCTCATTAAACAATACAGGGGGAAAAAAGGACACAGACAACCATACATGGCTATGCATACATCAATAAAGTGATTCAAACAGTGGTCAGACAGATGTTCCTTTTTCTCAAATATTATTTTATCCTCTCTTTTCTAAGGTTACTGAACTGCTCTCAAAGTCGGGCAGTTGTTCACACACTTTAACAAAAGACTTTTCTTGACGATAAATGAAAAAAAAAAGGCTTAACATGTAGAGCCAATGAAAGTTATTGCATGTGGATAATTCTCTTTGCATAATGACTGCTATGCTTGCCTCTCAGTTCTGACGTCAAGCCTCATTTCCGCGCTGACTGGAGGACCAGTAATGGCGGCCCGCAGGGTGTGAAAATCCTGACTTTCAAGTTGCATTTTCTTGGAAGCACTCAGGTGAAGGAAACGTGGAAGGGGTTAAAAATTTATGAAAAAATGTTGTGGATTTTTTAGGCTGTTAAGCCAAGATATATTTAAGATTTAGTCACCAAATTTAATGAATATGTAATGTTTTGTCAAGGTAACAAATAGCAAATACTGTCACAGGCATTAATTTGTTCAGTTTTTTTTTTCTTTTTTGTATATGATATAGTGTGCCCACCTGAGGTAAACAGTAGTAATACTCCATTTGCCATTACACATGTACCAAACATAATTTGAAAAAAAAGAAAATCTGCTTTTATTTGCCCTCAGTATTTTACCTTTGATTCTCGATAGTACATATATAAACAACAGTGTGCATAATACATAAAATACTACTACATTATCAGAGACTAATATCTAGCACACCACTGTAAGTGATGTTTAGGTGTTATTGTGGAAAGAAAATGCCTCTTTTTGTGTGCTCTGTTGGTTATAAAGGATTAAAGTGAGTTTAGAATCAAACCATATTTCTTGCAACATATCAGAATGAGGCTTGTGTCACTGTTGAGATAACAGAGGTGATCTGGGCCTTTCAGTATGGAATTTTTGTTGATTCCAGAGATTGAAAAAAGAATACAATTTTTCAGGAAAACATTAGTTCAATGAGCAAACGATAACCATTGTGAATAGTTTATGAGTCATTGTGAGGAGAATTATATGATTAACTTGGTCTTTACTCTGATTGTTCTCAGAATATTTGCCATTGCTTAAGGTCCCCTGCCACTTCAAACAGCTACACCTTAGGTCCGAATAACGCTAGCTCAGGAAAGCGTTTATTTGATACCAATATCTTGATAAAGTAAAAAAGTGGCTGTAGTCTAATTTTGACTGGCTTCAAGATAAAAGATAAATCAAACTGTCATGCCCAACTACCCGAAAGCAAACCTTTCTTGAAACATGGATGTATGTATTTACTGTGCTAACATGAGCTGACAAAACACTTGAGTTATGGACTTTCAGTGTTCGTAGATATTGAATGTTTTGTTTTTGGAGTTTGATGGGCTACATTTTAGCATAACGTGAAGTTTTTTGTATATCTCACAAAGTTCTGTCATCGTGTAAAGCTGAAACTTTATTTTATTTGCTGAAACGATATTTTATCAGCTGTTGTTCTAGTTTACTCTCTGAAATGATCAGACAAAACTCCAAATTCTTGGTATTCGGCAATTAGGTCATGGGAAAGCCAGTCCCAGGTGACCTGTGATCAGACAAAATGCTGAATTTTGTGGTAAAATACATAGTGCTGTTTGTTAAGCAGGTTCATATTTAATTAGGCTTTATTGTATTAATTGCCCACCGCTGATGTCAGACTAGAGTTCAGTCTGTGTAGGTAAAGGAGGACACACATCAAAAGTAATTTTCCGTTTTTCAATACTTTTTCTCTCTAAAAATTATCTATTGTGTCCACCACATCAATTTTGCGAAGAAACAGCATTGTTCAGTTACCATGCGCATATGTAATATGACGCAGTAAGAAGAGCTAGAGTTACTGGGTTTGGCCTTTGTGTCCAGAATTATTCCCCTTTCCTGATCAGCAGTGGCTTGTGGCAAAAACAGCGACGTCACTTAAGTTCCAGCAGCTACAGACACCTCTAACTGACAGTGTATTATTCAGCTTTGAATTAAGGTTTTGGTCATCCAGATTCAAGTGTAAAGTTTGATAGTGTAAGCCAGCCAGAAAAAGTATTCTGCATTTTATTGCCTCAGCATGATTGTTTGGTATATATACCGTTCACAGAGGAATTAACACATTTATACCAACATGCTATCACCCGTCCACAGAGCACTGGCTTGACAGCTTGGTCATGTGGCTAGAATATATTCAGTGTAAGCTTATGGCCGCCATGCGCGCAGTGGGTGTAACAATTCAGACTTTGGATAATGTAACCCTGTTGGTTGTCTGGGGCCGGCAGAGGCGTCATATCATTATGACAGACACTTGAAAGACTGTTTTATTGGAATAATAGGGTATGGTATGATTTAATATAGGCTGTAGGACGATGCAGCCTTCCTTTAATTCTTATGTGCTTAATCTCTGTGTATCCTGAAGGCGACTTTTGCCTCTCCTTCCCTTCATTAGATATCATATGTCATCACAGTTTTTTGTAACCCTGCAATTTCACTATTTACTATTTAAGAAGTGGCTTTTCTTTAAATCCAGTAGTCCTTGCTCTGTGGACTCAACCATCTGCCATGACGAGCATTTCTCAATATGGTTTCCTTAAACCTTGTAGATTTTGTAACATTGGGAGGTTTTTACCTCACTGTAACTCCGCAGTTTCAGAATTTACAGTGAAATCCATCATTTAGAGGGTGCCCTTACCTTAAGTCCAGTAGTAATATCTTCTTTTAAAGATTAATAGTAAAATTTAACACAAACTCAAACAATATTTAAATGCTTTTATACTTTATATCCATTTTAATTTACAACCTTGCAAGCAATAATCACATTATATTTAGCTGAGGCAAAAATATGAAATTGTTTAAAAGTGAAGAGATACAAAAAAAATCCGGATTTGTTGGGATAAATCAAAAAATATTTTTGTAGGAATTAGTAAACCACATAGTATGCATGACACTAGTGACACTTTTAGTCAAAACCAGAATTTTGGTAAGCGTGGCATTTATTGAGATAGTGCATTCAAGTGGTGAATTTTTTGTTTGTTAGAAGGGTAAAATATAAGTAAGGCATATACATAATTCTTGTTTCTTGCAGGTGGATCAAGCAATATTGACAGTTCGTAGCGCTGTGGCTAATCAGATAGACTGGACTGAGATATGGAATCTGGTGAAAGAGGCTCAGGCCAGTGGTGACCCAGTAGCCATCACTATCAAAGCTCTTATGCTTGACTCCAACCAGATCACATTGCTACTTCAGTGAGTATACTAGCTGACTCAGGATAAACTGGTGCACTTCAATAATGAAAAGCAAGAGATCAGTGTGAATGGTGCTGGTAATGCCACTGGGACAGTTTTCAGCAGACATGAGTCTGTTAAGCCAGCAGTTGCCCCTTGTTTTTTTTTGCTTTGCAGTTCTGTTATCCAGTCATGGTGCTTGCTTACTAATTGCTATATGGCTTACTTGCTCATTTATGGTTTTGTTTGTCCTGGCTGGCTAATTTGGAAAGATGCAGTACACCCTTAGAATCTGATTTCCTCTGAATAGTATAATGGAGGTCAGAAACAAGTAAGAGTAAGTAAGAAAGCAAGTAATGTTAAAAAATGAAGGAAAGAATGTTATTGATGGAGGGTTGAATCGTCCCACAGACCATTTTAAACCATATGATATCCTTCTATTCGAAAAAAAAAACAACCCAGCTTTCAAGTGTCTGTCAACATGATGTAATGCCTCTGTTTGTCCCAGACAAACCATATGGTTACATTATCCAGTGTCCAAATTCTTACCCACTGGACAAGTGGTGGCTATAAGTTTATGTCAGATATGTTCTAGCTGCAAGGCCAAGCTGTCTAGCCAGTCCTCTGCGGATGGATGATAACTTAACTTTTGAGCTTGGATGACCTAAACCTTAATTGAGAGCTGAATAATATATTGTCAGATAGAGGTGTCTGTGTCTGCTTGAACTTCAGGGACATCATTATTTCTAATACCAACCATCTGCTGGTCATACAAGGTGAATAATTCTTGGCACTAGGGCCAAATCTTGATCATTCAAGCCTTCCTTTTGGATAGGAAAACATGTGTGCTGTAACTGAATGATGCTCTTTCTTCTTGGTGCAAGGGCCAAATCTCGATCACCCAAGCCTTCCTTTGCATCATAAAACACATGTGCAGTAATAGGATGATGCACTTTCCTCACGAAATTGGTTCAGTGAGCATTATAGATAAAAAAATAGTGGCAAATTAAACATTTTTTTGGTATGTGTAGTGTGATAACTTGACTCAGCACAGAGGTGTAATGGGGAACTAGGATTGATCTCTGAGTTACCTTTCAAAACCCCTGCCTATCACTGTCAGTGAATAACTCAACGTCCTTTGATACTGGAGAAAATGAACCTTTATTTACAATACTGGCACAAGCCAAGCAAGGGTTACAAAATACTAGTAATGCTATGTGACTCTTGAAACTTTTGCTTTACACACCACACCCTTAAATATATTTCAGCAAACTTCTAGAAAATCTCAATAACTGGCCTCAGCTGTCTTTAAATTTCCAGACAGTTTGCAACAGGCCAAGATCAGATATTTTCAGTGACTTAGGTATAAATATACTATCAAGAACACATCCAGTCATTTCTATTAAGGTAAAATGAAGGTCAGGTTTAATAATATTCTTTTCCACAAAAGTACAGAGAAGAAAGGAAAAAAAACCCCTGAAATCTTGGTCACCACTGCAGAGGAGTAGGGGATGTGGAAAGACTAATATTTGTAAATGTTATAGGATTACCCCGTTATAAGTTGAACATCCAATGTCAACTTCATACATCATAAAAGCGTTTGCGTGAATAAACAAAATAATCATCAGGCTTTTAGCTCTTACAATCATATGAGGACATTGTTACAAATCGTACAACATGTCTTCAGATGTAACCTTGCCACAGCAGCAGAACAACAATCATGGATCATGCAACATGTGCACAACCATGACAAGTAATAGTATTTTGCTTGTAATTTCTTAAACAGCCTATAGAGCACCTTTACAATGATAGTGTACCCAAAAAAATGACCACTGCACAGGGCCTAACCTCACCAAAATGAAGTCTAAAAGAACAAAGTACATTGTCCGTTTTATTTAATCTTGGGACTGCAAAAGAATTCTCTTGAGGATTTTAACATATCCAAAAATGATAACCACAGGGTTCAACTCAGGTTGAGTTAAATTCACTCATAACACTTGTACGAAGATTAATTAGCAAACAGCAACATCAAGATATAATTAGAGGTTCAACTCTAAACACAGATGGTATATAATTGTAGTAACACGGTCACAAGTGAAAAATTACAACCAACTACAGTGGAAAAGAAATAACCCGACGCTGTCGGATGAGGGTTGAAGTTTGTGATCTTGTTCAGCTTTCTGTAGTTGATGCAACAATGACAACTGGTGAGGCATAGGCAGATGTGCTCTTACGAATGATGCCATCTTTCCATGGTGCTCAACTCCTCCCCTAAGGAGTCACGCATAGCGTAAGGCACCAGGTATGGTCATTGTTGAACTGGCATGTCTGATGTCAAGTCAACGGGTGCTGGTCTTGCTGGCAGCATACAGGCAGATCAGCGGATTTGTGCTGGTGCTCCCCTATTACGTTGTCCAGTTTCTGGCGTTGTACCAGCATCAGCTGTGTGCCAAACTTCAGGTCCTTGTAGCTTTTCTTCTGGCCCCAGCTGCCTAGGTCAGCAAGGTCTTCCTTTGTTCCAGTGCTGACTCCTTCTGGGTCGTAGTCTTCGATGACAGTTAAACCAGCTGACCCAATAGGACGACCTCTGTCTATCATGACGTCACCAGCTGGCACCCCACTAGCACTGTCGCTGACATCACACATCAGGATGTAGCCATCTCCATGTGCGGTTGGGTCAATGCAGCGGTCCATTTTAACAGCTGTCTCCACAGCAGGATCCACAGTTGTCACAGGGACAGGCTTCCTTACTGCAACAGCTGCCTGCGCACACATTGTGTACATTACCCTGTTTCCCTTAGGATGTACTTCTTCAGATTAGCATGCAAGGTCTTCTCTTTTGCACCCATCTTGACCCTCCAGTCGTTGATGCTGACAACAGAGACAACTTTGTGTGGCTCTTTCCACTGGACTAAGAGCTTGTTCGTTGGTAAAAGTACCAACACCTCATTGCCTGGACAGAATATCCTCTCCTTCGCCTCCCTGTCGTAGCAGGCTTTCTACCTGCCCTGTGCCTTGGAGAGCTCTTCCAAGGCTAACTTCTAGTTTTCCTCCAGCCTTTTACGCGGTTCTATCACGTATTGGTAACTGGTCTTTGTTTTTGGCTGCTCTGCTTCTTTAGTCCACAGCTGTCAGAGAATGTGCATTGGCCCCCTCACACAGCCATTTTAGACCAGATCACTTAGTTAATTGCTTTCACTCGCCCCGACTAGAGGGTCACGCAAAGGTCAAGTTACCTGTGCTCATCTGGAAAGAGTGTGGTGATCTGGTTCCGCTAGGAGTAGTAAGCATATGTTGTAAAACTGTCTGTCTAGGTTACAGTAGGCATCAAATGATAAAATGTTTGACACAGATGGAAAGAGCTAATCATGCATGTAACAACCATATAACTTTTACGCAGAAATGTTGAAACACTTTTAAACGGGCTGCCTGAAGAAGCGGTTATTGTGGAAGCATTTTAGTGATAACATACATTTTCCAAATAATGTATATCAGAAAAGTGTCATTTAAAACCATGCCATTCCTGGGCAGCACAGAATTCACTGGTTGACCTTTCATATTTAGAATTTTTAGCGCCAGGCAATTTAGGGGCAGCAGAAGGAATCAATTTATTGCGCTGATAAGGTGGTTGCAGTGAAAGCCACTATCTAATAAGTGTCATTCACAGTGGAATCCAGAGCAATAAAGATATAACAATGATGCATTACTGTTCACATATTTACATAGATGGTAATAATGATTCCTGGCTGTCTTGTCCTGTCACAAGATGAACAATGCAAGCGCTAACACACACGCATGCACGCACACATCTTGATGAAACCGAAGTAAAGACTTTCAAGGATAAACAGTTTGGGTTTCCTTGGACAGAAGCCTATGTGTGCCTGTCCATTGTCATATAGTTTCTTTGCTACACAATGTCTCTCAATTGTCATATCAGATGGTGGACTCTCGAGTACCTATTATTATATGTATTGAACTTTTCTTTGGCCAATTTTCAATTTGTCATCCGTAAATGAGGCTGTCAGTGTGACTACTCATTTCTTAGGTTCATGAAAGGTGTTGTTATGTGGGGCACTGATTCCCTACAAGAGACCGACAGTGCTAAGGTTGGATCATAATGCCATGTTGGTTCACAAGTGTTCCCAGAGCTGCCAATCACAGGTTCTTACCTGATATTTTGGGCCATGCTGGTGAGCTCCTCCAGCTTTCATGCTATTAATCTATTTTTGTATTCAGACTGAATCTCTTTATAGTCTGCTGTGTGGGAAAAATGAGGCATCTTGCTAGATATTGCACATGCTTTTCTGGGAGGAGTGTTTTTAAATGGTTAAAGGATCTCTTTGATGTCTGACAGTTCTTCCATCACCTGAATATGGCTATCACGTAACTTTATCTTGTCATAGTATGTTATTTATTCTAAAGTAAAATGCCAGGTCAGATTTCAAGCCTTTACAAGATAGCAAAAGTTCTTATTTTAAGTGCTTTTGTATGTTCTAGTATGCTTGTCGCCTATCCGGCACTGTTTGTTTCTCATGGTTAATATGGTATTGGTTTGATAGTTCCACTGTTCAAAGTGAGAAAACTGCCTTTTTTTTCTTTGCTTAATTCTGCAATCATCAAATTTATGCAATTTTATTTGGATTTGACACATGATGTTATAACAATAATCTTACTGTTCCATGTGGAACCTTGTTGGTAGACATAACACGGTGAAAAAGGAGTGATCGCCTCATTGTAATCTAACCACCACTTACAAGATAGTTTTATGCAACTGATGAATCCATTAGAAACAATTTGTATAGCGAGAGTTAGTTTTTATAAATATTTTAAACACAAAAAGTGTAAAATTTCTATAAAAATTATCTATATTTTTAAAACTCCCCTCAACAGTATATGGATGAAGCAAGCAGAGGCACCTCAGTGGTGAAGAGAGTGCAAAAGCTAAGTTTTCATTTGATACCTTACACGCTCAGGATTCCTGTTTGCAGTATGTTGATAAGACAGCAATAAAACTGGCCAATTTCTTACTTACACACGCTTCAGATAATACCAGGCGCAATCCGATCAGCAGCGCCTGTCAAGACCTGGCTAGCCAGTGAGTAATAACCTTCACCCGTGCAAACGTGATCACGTGCAGAGCTCGGGCTGGACGTGGCTATTTGATCAGTTATAATACTAGAAATCAGTCTTGCTTCATATTTATACTGTATTGGTCATTATTGTGAGAGGATTATTAGAAAAATGTGTGTGTAATCTATTTGTTGAACAACCATCTTTGTTATTATCTAATCCAGGTGTATGTTATATCGAGTGTATTTCATGTCATAACTTTTACACAGACGGGCAGGAAAATTTCTGGAATGTGACCAGCTGTAAGCGACTACATAACTTGCTGTTTCAGTGTTACCTTACTGTTTAAGCAAGTCTATTCTTCTTTCTTATCTGAACATTGTTTTATTGTAGTGCAAACTGTGATTTGATGTTTGATGAAGTCTATTTTTTTTTTTCATGCTGATCTTAGCGATCCCTATGTAGACCCTGAAGATGGAAATGATGCAGGAATAATCCCACTCAAGCCAATGAGAATAGATATAGATCTGGGACTTAGTGCCTATGGAAATTCTAGGAGGTAAGTATGTTAATTTATTTTGCGTAAAGAACCCTAGATTGTGAAAAACAAGTGGGTGTTCATCTAAAATGTGCTGTAAGTGCTCTGATTGGGCTGATAATTGCTTAATGAGGTGTGACTTTTGTATTTATTGAGAAATAGAGCAGGCACCAGCTCAGTTTACAAGTATCCACTTAGAGTAGTCTTGGTACTCTCTTAAAGGATGCTTGGGATAAAACTTTTCTTTGCTGGGTAGTACAGAGCACATATGTGTCACAAACCACTCATATCTAGTACTTTTTTAATATAAAAAATGAACATCCTAGCCGCACTTGATTAGAGCCATACATTCAAATAACACTGTGGTATGTGCATTACATGAGAAATTTGCTGCAAAGTTTCGCGATATGCAGAGATTGCCCGAAGTCCAGCTAAATAGTAAACACCATTTCATCACAACAGTGGATTACCATACATCGTTTGGGACATAATAGTTCAATTTTTCTTTTACACGATCACACATTGCATATAATGAAAAAATTCATTACATAATGTATGGCATCAGAGATGATGTCCTGAATTCATACAGAGCCTACTTTTGCATTCTCAGTGTAACCCAGGTAGGTATGTGTTTAAGGGTGACAACTGATCTCGAACACTGATTTTGAGAGCCTATAACTTAATAAGGTTACAGACCTGTAATGGGCTATATTAACATTTTGAGCTGCCCTCTGAACCCAAAGTTTTAGCTTTTACCCAGACCCATACCAGATTGAAGCTCATTATGTGACCCAAATTTTAAGACTGACCCAACCCTAGCAAGCCCATTAAAATTTTGAGCTTGGTTGCTATTTGTAAACAGAGCCTACATTTTTCACTGGTCAACGCCAAACCCCTCCTCTTCTGCCTGAGTACACTCTTGACCTGGCAGTTCCAGCCCAGGGCTAAATAGTGCCTGGCAAAGTACAGTAAACTGGACACAGTTTCCCATGATACCAAAATTTTCCCCCTGGAGCCCTTATTACTGGAAGCAGGGCATGCCAAAAGAGGGAAAAGGGGAGATGATATATAACCCCTTAGTAGTAGGACCCAATAGTGAAAGTACAATTACAGGCCTGTAACCATAATGCACTATAACTATTATAGTATTACTATTTGTTATTGACTGACCGCTAGAACGGCCTTCTCTATCACCTCTTTGACAACTGCAGTCCAGTGCCCATTGTGCATTGGCATAAACATGAGATTGGAGACAAGTCATCATCATAATAATAATACAGTAATACATACAGTAATAATACATAGCATTTATATAGCGCTCTTCCCTGTAGATACAGGCTCTGAGCGCTTAGAGAAGTAAATAAGATTATATAATATTCAGCTCACACACCCAAGCATACTACACTCTGTACACATTACTGCATTATAGATGTTTAAAAAAATCCAAACCATTTGGTTTTGCAGACTGTCATGGTCAATCAAGATATTGTTTGATGTGTTTTGAGAAAGTCCTTAAAAGTACTTAGATTATTTTCTGTACAAATATTTTTAGGCAGTTTATTCTAAACAAATGGTCCTAAGGACGTAAAAGGTCTTTCTCCAAAAATTTTCATGTATTTGTAGTAGTAGTAATGGTACTGCACTCTAGTTATGTTACTATTCCGCTATAAATTAAAGATGTTTTAGTTGGGCTAATAGCCATGTTTTATGTGAATTACGAGAAAATCAAAGTGCACTGGATTAATAGCTGTAGTCAATCACACTTAGTGGTCTGGCCGCTTAAGACACCTTTGTGTGCAAATTAAGCATTTTATGATACCAATCTGACCTTCACATGGTAAATCTGCGTAATTTCCTGATTCTAAAACAAGGTGAGCTGTCATGATATCACTCCTGGACCACTTAAAAATAGGTCTTGAAGATGTTAAAAGAATGCCAGCATTTTCCGTTGTTTAACCTCATTACCGTTTAGTCACTTAAGTGAGAAACAAATATTTTGCCATGTAAAAGGATTCTTGACAATATTTAAAAACAATGACCGAATGTTTGTTTTTACATTTGGTGGTGTTCTTCATATTGTGCATATCTTTTTAAATCAAATTTTATTTGTTGGAAAGTGCATTTCTTCACTGGTGTGTTGGTAAACTTTGAATTCTACCTTTTAAATGTACAAATCTCTACAAATCTATTTCAGAATACTTTGAAATGTTTAGTCAAAGTATATAAAAAGTAGTATTTCAGCACCTTAGTTCAAAATTACCTGCTTCCAATTATAACAAAAGAAAATCCACTTTACAAGATGGCATAGGCATTTCCATCTTAACAACACTATTTGCAATAAGTCACCGTCTTGTCATCTCTGTTAACAGGAGGAGAATGTTTTGCATTGTTCAATGAAGGAAAATGCCATTATTAAATCAAGAAGGCGTATGTTGTCTTGTTATTGCTTTTATTTTGCATTATCATTCTGTGTTCTTACAAGTAATATTACCACACTCAACAGTTTAAAAAGACATGCTCATTAATCAGCAAAATCAGGTCATATCACTGGCCCATTGATCATGTTTCTAGGACTGGTAGAAGCCAAGGAGGGTTTCAGCAGGAGGCATGGCATGACTTTATTGTGAACAGACACATGGCCACAAACCTCTTGAAAACTGACAAAGTCTTATACTGTACTTACATCCACAAACTAGGGAATCAACAATTCAATTTCAGGGATGTGGTTCCAATGATCTTTAAAGGGGGAAGAGGCAGGGGGGATCCCTGGAAGTGAAGTTTTAAACTATTGGAATTTGAATTTTTAAAGGTCAACCCCGCTTAAATGACCGGGATAGTAGCGTCATCGAGCTCAGCCTCTGGGGTGTGATAGTGCCTGCCCTTAGGTATGACGTCAGGGGGTCACAGGCTAGTCACAGCCTTGCAGGCACAAGGTGGCGGCGATACAGTTTTTGTCCGAAGAAGATGACGATTTCGACCCAGAACTGTTGTTTATTGTTCGAACTACAAACAAACAAAAAAAATATATCAGTGGAATCCCTGTCGATATGATTAGTCTATGTATAGAGGGAGTACCTAGCGCATACGCTAGACCGGCGAGCTTGACACGCAGACCAAGTTACCCAACTTTACACACCAATTACTCAGTGACAGCTCGGCCTCAATGAAAGAACTATTTACTACTAATACAACACACAACATCTTAAACTTTATTAAAGACATAGGTCTATACGAAAGGATATAACATCATAACATACAACGAACATATAAAATCATAACATACAACGAACATATAAAATCATCACATACAACGAACATAT
>JAWQUT010000082.1:14683-45603 GCA_033807755.1 Ellobium chinense | reverse complement strand
GGAGAAAGGGGAGAAGTTTTGCCTACGGCGTGGCATTATTGAACTGTCACTTGTCAGCCAGGCATAGATCCAGATCTCTTTATCTTATAGGATAAAATGTATACTGTAATATGGTAGCTTCAATTCGTCAGTGTGATGATACAGATTTCAGAATATAAATTGGAAGCGTAGTAAAGCCTTTGATAGTAAGACAGCTTATACGAAAAACATTGTAATACTTGCGTAAGTTTGTCTGTTGCTGTATAGAGAACGTTTGGACTCGACTCATTCTAGTTTGCCGAATTTTGAAAGACCAGTATTGAGCTAAAATCCAGATCTGAAAAATTTGTTTGAAAAGGGGAGGGCGTGGGGACTGTGATTTCGACTTACTTGTAATCAACGACTTCGTGTTTGACTGTATTATCCACTTTAAGGTTTTGGAAGCTTAATCTACCCCCTCCTCCCTCATAAATGATTTCAAATTCATCTTGAGATCTAGGCACTTCTAACACTTGGAGAGTCCTGGAATGCAAAATTATTCCCTGTTTCCCATTGATACACGTAATGACTGAAAGTATTTTCTATAAATCACAGCTGATTAATGTGTGAAGTTTTAGAATTAAGATAAAATATTGCTGCAGTAAAGCACTCCTATGGACGCATGCTTTCTTTCACTCGATTCCCATCCATCTCTTTTTATATGAGTTTCTCTCTCTCTCTCTCTCTCTCTCTCTCTCTCTCTCTCTCTCTCACACACTCTCTCTATCTCTCACTCTATGACAAGAAATCAAAGAAGGGGAATTGCTAGGCTGGCCCATCTTCCCCTACTGCCCCCTCCTTCTTCCCCCCTCCCCCGAGCCACCGGCGGGATCCATCACTGTTTGTAGCAGCTGACTGAAATCGCACGTAGGTGTTGACATGGTATATGAAAATAGCGCCATTCATTTTCATGCTTGAAACAGAAAATTGGGATCATGAGGGGAAAAAGAGGGGTGGGTGGGAGGAGAGGAAATTCAACAAAGTAATCATGTAATCATATAAGTCTATACATAACGGAGTAGACTAGACTTATCTCAAGAAAATATGCAGATCAAAACAACACACACACAACGAATGATACACAAATCTCAGTGTCTTCCACTCCGAACCAAAGGTAAACAAAGCAAGACAGGCATAGCTGTGGACTTATGACGTCACCGAGAGAGAGCAGGCGAGGAAAACAGGGGGGATGCAGTCACAGCCGGTCAAGGAGTGGGCACGAGATTTGACTCGTGTAAAAGCGATCAGCACACGTGTAGTCTTATTAGGGTGGCCTGTGGGGATTGCAATAAGTAATTGAATAGGTATAGAAGAGACCTGGTTGCACAGATATTGTAGTTTGTCTTATCATCAGAGAAACAACGGACAGCTTTAACCTGTATAATCAGATTCGACGTGTCAGAATTAGGGGAAAACAGTAAAAAAATATGAATTTTTCTTATGGCCGCCATGACGGCACCGCAGTCTTGAATTACTGCATCAAAACCCTAAGGTTTCAACATTTTTCAACAAAACAATCTGGTACAAATGAATTGGTGCAAATACATTTCAACATCTGTTGAACAAACCTATGCATAGTTTTTTTTTAATATCTGTAATAGGTAGTCAGCTATAGGCTTTTGAAATGTACATGTAGAAAATACTGATTTTTCCTCAATTTTTCACCAAAAGCAATAAAACAACGGGAAAAAATGATGCATGCATAAAAAAAAAAAATGTCTTCGAGAAAATAGCGTTTGAAACTTATACAATGTTTTATTTACACTTTCTGATGACAATTTGTGGTCTAAATGCTTCAAAATTGTCTTGTTTGATAGGCTCGCCTCCTACTCTTGTCTGGCCTTTTCTCTTGCTTCGGCGATACTGTTCTTGCACTGATATATTCCATTTTTGTGTCTGTAAAGGCCCCACAAATGTGAGTGATGTTTACCGTTTGAGTGCTGTTTAGGTATCATTTTCTGGTGACCCTCCTTCAGGAAAAGGGTCATTTAAAGGAGAAAGGAGTCATAATAGGTTATCAAAAGGGTAAAATCATAAGCAGAATGGTTAAACTTTATGAAAATTGAATAATTGCAGAATCTGTGTTTTTATTGAAATCTTTTAAATTTTAGGACCTGTTTCTCCCCCCCCCCTCAAAAAAAGAAGATTCAGAATGATGCAACTGAGACCAGAATAATTCTCTGAGAAACTGAAGTGGTTGGGCATTCAGACTCTAGATTACCTTTATGCTGTGCAACCCACATCATGACTGTGGATCATTGCTTGGATGCCTTGATCTTTGGATATGATCATAGACTTTTTATATCATTCTACCCAAAGATGTGCTCATACTTGCACTGCTTGCCGCTATGCACTGGAGGACCTGGTCACACAAATATGATTCTAGGCCCTTATTTTGGACTTGATCCTCAAACACGAATAGAGTGAAAGGACATCATCCTGTGATGCCATACATACAATATGCAATGAATTTTTTTCATTATATGCAATGTATGATTTTGTAAAAGAAAATTTGAACTATCATGTCACAAACAATGAATGGAAGTCCACTGTTGCGGTGACATGGTTTCACTATGAAGCTGGACTTTGCGCAATCTCTGCCAAAAATGTGAAAGGTGTAAATTGCGTATCAATTTAGTCAGGGAACAATATGAGCAGATTTAAGGGTAGAAACAAAAATGGTGCCACCTGGTAACCATTAATTTTCTGTCTATTCAAAGTGGCCGTGATTCACATATGATTTTTATTATCCTAGTGGTTTTCAGTTACTTAGTGTAAAACTCAGTTTAAAATGGTGACCCTAAAGAAAATATGAGTTATAAAGCAGGGGGTAAATTATTTATTTGCCAGTGACTGCTAAACTGTAATTCCGATCCCAGTGCTTATGAGAAAATGGGTTATGTATGTTAAATTAAGATTTGTATTCAGAGGTACGAGCTTGATGTCATGGGAGGAAATGAGAACTGAGCGAAGGGAAATTTGCAATGTAAGTGGGAAAGAAAAAGAAATTAAAGACTGACATTCAGAACTTGAAAATGACATCGGATTCCTGAAGTTGTTTTGCTACCACCAAGAACTTTCTTGTTATTAGCAGCAGCACAATCAGTCAGTATTAATTAAAGTAATGGAAGTACACACGGCCCAATAAAGCAAGAGTCATAAGCTTATGAGGAAGTCAAGCCATGAGTGTCCTACTGCTTCACAGCAAGTCAATCTTACCAGTATGACTAGGTTTGTGTTGGTCTGCCATATGTCCTTGCCCAAAGATTTAAAATTTATTAAGTATACATCTAGTCTGCTATGCACTAGCCTGTGCATAGTATAACCGCTACAGTGGTGCTTTTGTGAGTGAATTTAGACACATGCTTGTGGTAATAATGACGATCTACATATAAAGATGGCAGAATGATTGGCATCTGGCATAGTATTATTAGATTTTTGGGCTTAATGAAGCATTACATGTCTTAGAAAGAATATTAACTTCCTTTGCATGAATTTTTTTTTTTTGAACTGAGTGGTACTAATTTTGCAGAACTGAAGCAGCAGGAAAATGCTTAAGTTGAAAATTTCAGGATAGGCCTTTGTGACCCATCTGGTAGACACAGATCATAAAATGATGCATTACCAGTGGAAAGGGCTTGTTTAGAAAATAGTGCCTTTATGTTAAGCTGTAATCCATTTTGGGGGAGGATACCAGAAAATTTCAGTCTGCCATAGTGCCCCATGTAATTTTCAGATATATAAAGTGTTACATATTACTGGGAAGTTCTTACTGGACTCAGTTTAAAAAGTTATACCATTACAGAAGCGGTATTGATATTATAGAATGCGAAAGTGTTGAAAACTTGTATTTCACTTGGACAAAGTAAGGCCATTATAGATGCAAACCAACTACATAAGGATTCTGCCAAGGTGGACCCACCTCATTTTTATTATTACTTGGCATAGGAACTTAACATAAAAGCTATATGTTGGTATCAGACAATGCACAATCGATGCAACATCCTCCCCCATAGTCGGAGTATGATAAGATTTTACTGTTGGATTATAATCACAGCTACCGGAAGGTAACGGTGTTTAGATTCTTTAGAATATTTGAGTAACCTCAGAATTTTACATTTTACCTAAATTTATGATTTAAACATTTTTCTTTACTTTTAGTCTAATGTTTGTAGGATTCTGCTGTACAATCTGTTGCTTTTGTTGTTAACTTTGGTTCATTTTGTTGAGAAATACTTGCTTTACTTCAGGTTCTTTGATAAAAAGAAACAAGCAGCCAGGAAGGAGCAGAAAACTTTGGAATCATCCTCAAAGGTAACTTGGTACTTTCAAAACATTTGACTTTGCAGTTAGTAGCCAATGCAAACTTTGGAATCATCCTCAAAGGTAACTTGGTACTTTCAAAACATTTGACTTTGCAGTTAGTAGCCAGTGCTCTTTTGTGAGAAAATTTATTACTGACATTTTCCTTATCTACGAGAGAGGGGACCATGCTCAGTTTACCTGGGAGACTTTTATTTTTAATTTGTAAGTGTATGATGAACAAATTTTTTGGTGTCAAATTTCTCAGGGGGCAGCAAGTAGATCATGTCTAATACGGAACTTTTTTTATGCAGGAGGTGTCAAGTTGTCACCTGAAAGTTTTACTTGGTTTATTACTTTTGTATACAATACTACTTTTGTATACACTACAGGCTTTTGACAGATGGTACATACATGTCTTCAGGATGTTTAATTGTATAAGTGGAGGCTTACATCTTTGGGCTTCAGAAAAAAAAAACCAAACACTTGGGCATCTCATTCTGTTATTGTCTTATTACGACAGTGATTCCAGTCCAACATGAATTTTATAGTGACGCCACCTTCTACTTTCAAAGTAGCTTATTATGAAACTCACAGCCCTTAAGTAATACCATTCTGAGAAAGTTTTTGGTGATCATGAAAATACAACTTTGGTTGGACAAGCTATGTAAATATTACAAAATAATCTTATTGCAAAACAGTTAGATAACAGTTTTAAATCATTCTGCAATTTTGGAATTGGCCTCTTGGAGTGATTAAATATCTCATGATGACGCTGGTGAAATCATGATTGTTGGGTAAACATCATATAAATTTCCTCATTACAACCTCATTGCATGTTGTTGTCCAAGCATCACCTACATCATTGCCACAGGATCTGCTAACAATACCATTAAAATGTCAAACATAGAAAAGATTCTTTCACAGGCAGTGTGAGATAATGACATGAACCTTAACAACACTGACATAAATATGGGGAACACTGCACAGTGCAAACATGTGCATTTTTTTTTTTCATGGACTCAGACTGTATGTGATATTTTGCATTCCAGTAATTGTGCTGCTTGGAAGTAATAAATTAATAGTAAAATAAATAAATAAGTATTCAATGTAAACTGAAATATCACTATAATATAAAGAAAGAAAGAAAGAAAGAAAGAAAGAAAGAAAGAAAGAAATACAACAGTGCTAGGCCAATATATTTATCAGCTACTTGGGAGTTCACTGTGTGATAAACCTAATACAAGGTCTAAGTTACCAGAGAAACTCCAACCAATCTCTGCATTGTCGCTGTGGGTGGACCTAAATTAATAGGACTATAAACATGAGTGTATGTAAGTGCTACATAATAGCAGACCGTACAAGCTAGTACAGCCTAAGCTGGCTGTCTCTATGCCGTTACACTGCACATTAGTGAGTTACAAAAATAAATTTTGTGTACAACAATATAAAATCTGTCTTTCCCTGAATAGAATTTGGGATGTGGATTAATTTCCTAACTATAAATGCATTATTGGTAAGTGTTTAGGTTTAAAGAAAATAATTTTTAAATCTTAAGAATGTGATACAAAATCACTGATTAGAGGACTAGTCAAAACAAAATCAGGACCGTGAGAGGGAATGCAGTGCAAGATAGACAACATGTGAATATGAGGAACAACAGTAATAAAGTTGCAGAGAGATATAGAACCAGTGCTTTAATAAATGCAGGAACACTATTTTATATTGATGATGGTGTTGAAACAAGGACATTAAATGTTACCTTTTTACAAAATTGAGACAAACCACTTGCATATGTACTTAACTTTTTCTGTTTTTGTTGATATAAGCGTTCACTTTAACATGAATATTTATTTTTCTTTATCCTTTAAAATTGTTGCGGAGCACAAGAAATAAAAAAATCAAGATAGTTGTGTGATTCTAATGTCAATGATAGAGCAGACTTGTTGACATAATGAAGATAATTCACTACTGAGGATGAAATGCTGATACAGCAGTATACAGTGGAACCTCAAGAGAAAGTATTAATGTAATAAGTATACCTTGTTATTCAGTATGAATTTTATATGCATGGTTCCATTATTATTCTGTCATTTCAATTTTTAGGTGGACCTCAATATTAAGTATACTCCAGTAGTAAATATGCTTTTTCCATGTCTTAAGGGCCTACTATAGATCAGCATTCTACTGTATCAATTTTTAATAAATATCTAAAGACAAGAAGTAATTTACACTCCCATTTCATTCGCATGAGAAATCTGAGTAAGAAAACTAAAGTGACTTAAAGATCATTTAAGTATTAAAAGAAGGAAGTGAAGTTGGCAGTTTGCCAGCAATAATGCAGACTACTTTTCACGGGGGACTTCCAATATTCTAGATGGTAGGTGATGCTGAAGTTCATGGACTTTCAAGGATTTTAATGTTGACTATTAGAGATTACTATGCTTATCCTCAAAGGCAGTTCTTGGCTGCTATGAAGAGAACTGGGCTTTGAAAAAGCTCTGTAATTTCTGTTCTATTGGATGCAGTTCCTGCTGTTCTGCCTCATCATACATCAGCATCATAATCTGCCAACAATACTTTTAGAATGTCACACATGCGAAAGATTCCCCTGTAGGCCACCCTCCTAGAGAATACCATCAAAATAGAGAGGAGACTCCTAGGAATGACTTCCCTTTTTAAAATAATGTGTGAATGGTTTTCAAAAAGGGATTTATGGACTAGGCAAATTCTGAATAGTTTAGCGTTCCAAAGTTCGATGCATTTGGATTTAACAAAGCAATTTGTTTCTTACAAAGTAGCAACAATATGAATACAGATATATACTATGTAAATACTGGACAGCAGCAATTTCTTTGGGAAATCATCCCATTATAATCTCTGCAAGTATTGTAATTCTATCTCGACAAACCCCTCCTCCCCCTAACACTAGAGAGGCATCCCTGCATGGTTTGCAGTATGACAGTCATCACAAATCATATGCAGAGATTTGGATTTCTGTGATTTAACCATGGCACTTAACCTAAGACCTGATTCCGCCCACAGCTGACATTGCAGAGATTGGTTGGAGTTCCTCTGGTAAATACGACCTTGTAGTAGGTCCAATACATAGAGAACTCTGAGGTAGTTGAATAAGTATACTGAAAATGACACTTATTTTATTTATGTATTTACTATTATATTTATCGGTATCAGCATTAATTTCCAATATGTTTAAAGCCATAGAACAGTATAAACTTGCATGCGTCACCATCAGCTACTGAGACTGACCTGAGGCAGCATTTACATAGTGCAGCATAGAAGCAGCCAAGATAGGCTGTCTATTAAGTAACACGTATGTACTATTTGATGTTATGATTATAGACCTATATAGGTCCGCCCACAGCTGAATACGTGTAGTGAAGATGGCACTTATTTTTATTTATTTATTTATTTATTTATTTATTTATTTATTTATTTATTTATTTATTTATGTGGTTGTTCATTTCTTTGTTAGTTTATTTATTTATGGATCTATTTAATTACTTATTTATCTGTGTACTTCGGTTATTATTTTAATTATTTTATTTATTTATTTATGTACCCATTTGTTTATTCAGTTACATATTTGCTTACTTATTTACTTAGTTAATGTGTTTATTTATTTATTTATGTACCCATTTGTTTATTCAGTTACATATTTGCTTACTTATTTACTTAGTTAATGTGTTTATTTATTCATTGATGTTAAATTCTAAAGTATTCTTACACTGTTTAATTGTTAGGTCTATTTCATTTTAGAAAATAAGAGTGACTGTTTCATTTCTTGCTATATCTATTTTATTTATCAGTTTGTTTTATTTCTTTATTTAGGTTTCTAGGTATTTGACACAATTACTGGAGTGCTTAATGTTCATCTACATACTGAGCCAAAAAAAAACCCCAAATAACTTACAGCCTCATCAAATTCATCTTAATCTCTTTGTACTAGAAACATGATTATGCAATAGTTTGTGTAACATCGACCCAGCTAGACCTCTTGATGAGTTCAATGGCATAAGATCTAATACTCAGTAATTCTTGTTTTAAATAAAAGGTTGCACAGGAAACAGTTAAACACCTTTTGATTGAAAATTGTACTTTTTGGAAGAAATATTTGAAACAAAGAAGTGGGAAGTGAGCAGACACAAACAGATGCTCACACAAAGTAGGATAAAGGGGAAGTGCTCAAGAAGACAATTGCAGAGAGAAAATGGAAGAAGGAAAGGTCTTGTATAGACATCTACCTGATTCCAAACTGACGACAAGGCGATGGGTGCCGACACAGAGGTGGCGGGTTCGATTCCCACCTCATTACTTTCTTTCCTTCTTCCATTTTCTCTCTGCAGTTGTTTTCTGAGCACTTTCCTCTTTCTCCTAATTTGTGTGAGCATCTGTTTGTGTCTGCTCACTCCCCACTGCTGTTACTAAGTGCTCTTTTTCCACCTTGTACTATACCTATTTGAAACATATTGCTATGCGCTGAAGACTACAGTACGTTTGTATTGGAATGTCACAGTTTGATAGGTATATGTGGATTATGATATGGAAGTCAATCATTTCTTCTTGTGTCATACTGTTGTTCAGGCTTTTAGGTCAGCAGAAAAGAAAACAAGACAGACTCTGAAGGAAGTTGCTACCGCAGCCAGCATCAATAGAAGTAGAAAGACTTACTGGCAAGTGCCATTTTTTAATAGTTTGTGACCTCAGCTGTGCATTATGTTATGTCATGTGTCTTTACTGTTCTAGATGTCCTTTCATAAAAATTAATTCATTTCAGCTCATTATTTGAGAGTAAGTACTGTATAGATAAGTATGTCCTGAGAGGTTCAATGCAGAACTGTTTTCAGAAATAGAATTCTCATCAAGTTAAGTTTTTGCCTGCTAGATGGTAACAGTGAACTATCTTTTTATAGTGAGAAACCCCGGCACCCTGATAACACATCCATCTGTCAGGTTGAGCTACTGAGAGTGTGTTATTAGAAGTCTTATGGTATTCAAATGATTTCTGTGAGAAAAATGACAGCTGGGACATTTGAATGATAGAAGACTGAGGAGAGATTTGTGTTAAACCAAAGTTCTGTTCTCAGGGTTCCACTGATATACGCTTACTAGAATCAGTCAGATCTATGCAAACTTCTCAAATGTCACTGCTACTCAGTAAGTGTAGTGTTATAAAATTAGAGCTGTATTGACCTTTAGTATGCATGCTTCATAAGATCAGACTGGGTGATAAAACAGTGTTTAAGCTGAGCTGGAGTGGAGAGTTTTAAGTAAAGCTTCATGTGGCAAGAAGTAATACTGGCTTCTCTGAGAATGCCCTTCGAGGCTTGTCTAAGAACCCAAAATAACTCTCAGGAAAAAAACAACCTAGAGAATATGGTGCAGGATCTGAAATTTTGTTGAAAGTGTTGGTACTGCCACTAAACAGCTAGGCGCTGCTCTAGTCTAAAGATTACTTCTGATTTCAGTAGACTCCGATTTTGTAAGTACCATGATATCATAGAGGCCCTTATTTTGGGTTTGAATACTTTGAAGACTCATTCGCAATAAAATTATCGGCAGCGAGCAACTCCTGAAGGTTTACGTTACAACTGCTACCAACATTCTACAAGTTACAAGACTGAGTCTACATGAAAGGTTACCGGGAATACAGTAGTTGCGTGTGCGAAGGAGTGAAGTAGGGAGGGAGGGGATGGAGGAAAGAGATCTGAGCGATCAGCGGAGGGGAGTTTGAAGTCTCTGCAATGCAAGGGCGACGGGAAAGGAGGGGAATGGACAATGGAACGATGGAATAATATGCTTGGCTGATGAATGGCCAAGCCTGTTGTTTGGACCAATCATTGCGCTAGGCGAAATTTTAATCACAGACTCAGAGACGGTGATTGAAATCATTCGTTTCTCAACATTTACACTGCTTTGCCTACAATTTTAAAAAAAACAACAAAAAACCGGCACATGTATCTGCTCGCGATGTTGTCACGCCGATGGTGTCTCGAGTCAAGGATAGCAACTAGCGATATTTTTGAAGTGTAAAGTTAAGTACCCTTTTAGCTAAAAGTTCTCACTAGAAATAGAGACCAGTTTTCACATGACTTACAGAGACCTTGTGTTCAACGAGACCACGGCTTCAAATGAGGACTGACGGTCGATCCCGGCAACCTTGTTAGATCCGAGGTTCACTATATCACTTTGCACATCTAGCAAGCGATAGCACAGTCTCCTGGATGGAATTCCAGAACTGCACAAAATCCAATGCTGATGTTGGAGCCTGCTTGACAGCATCAGGTGTTAAATATCTTCTGCAGTGCAGAGTGAAATCAAACATGCAGCGTGCTCGTCCTGCGCTAAAGTAGGCCTACGCAAACTGAACGGAAGACGCGCAAAGCAAAGGGGAATCACTGTCATTTACTTAAACGATATTATTAATAGTATTCGCTATTTTCATTGGTAAAACATAATATTTCCCTGCCATGCCTTTTTCATGCGGATTTTACAGTTTTCGGAAAATGTGATATTTTGCGGCCGCAACGTGGCCGCAGGCAATGCAAAATTCTGCGGGGTCAGGGTATTAGTTGTCAAAGTCATCACATCTGCTCTCTAAAAATCGCAATGTGAATAATTGACAATCTGCACCGTGGCTGTGCTATTAATAATGAATATTGTGTACAGGAATTGAGATAACTCGGGGAAGTCTTCGAAGAAAAACACAGAAGGAAGCTCTGCTGAAGAGGTGTGCATCTGTCTCAGGACAATACATTAGCTTACATTATGGACATTGCAATGACCTTATCTATCACTGTACGTTTGAACTGATTCCCCCGATATCCTGAATTTTGGTGTTGAATTTTAGCTGAAAAAGCGCTAACTGATTTTCATTTGTTCCCTGAACTAAGGGGTTGCCTGAATGGAAAAGTTTTTGATGGAACGATGAAGTAATTGGTCCTTGGGATGCCTTTCTGATGGGTCAGGGTGTGGCCCTCTACTGTTGTGGGTTATCAGGACAAGAATAACAGTAAATCAAGGCACTGGGATCTCTGAATACTGTTTTGAAAATAGTGTATAACGTATATTGCCTTAGTGGTGCTTTGTGGGTGGGTTAGAGAGCCTTTGCTCCACTCTCACTTTTAGCTGTAATTAAAGGTTATTAGTATGAATGCTTTTGTGCTTTCATTTGCCACCTTCTTTTCACAGGTTTGAAAAGTTTTTGTGGTTTATCAGTTCAGAGAATTACTTGATCATTGGTGGTCGGGACCAGCAACAGAATGAGCTGATAGTAAAGAGATACATGAAGCAAGGTCAGTTGACAAAAGCCATACTTACATTCAACGCTTGGTGTTCCAGTTGTTTTGGGTTAGCAGCACTGACTGACAGAGACCTTGCTAGTTATAATAGTTTGGCTGTTCAATGAGCGGTCACTGTAGATTGATCTAATTGTAATATGTAACTAAAAGCACTATCGCCTACTGGTGCTCATAATGTTAAGACACTCCAGGATATTACAATGTCAGAGACACTTAACATCACTTGGTGTCATATGAGTCAATTTAAAAAAGAGTCACAATTTTGGAGCAAAAGAAAAACACAAAAAAGACTGGAAATTCAGCTTTGTTAAATCATTTTTTAAAAAAAAAAATTATAATTTGATGTTCATAAGTGAGACAGTAAAATATCAGAACTTAATTCCAATACATTTCCACAAGATGGACTTTTTTTTTTTTACTAAATCTGAGTAGAGATCTGTTTGTGTTGTGTAATGATGACAAGTGTGGATCCCTTACCTCAAGAAAAAAAGTATAGGTTAACTTTATTCCAATAAAGTTTCAATCTATTTACTACATAGTTTTATAAATTGGTGATCCATTCATTTATAGACAACAGATGATAACATCGACGCATTGTAGTGCTCCTCTTCCAAGTGACTCTGAAACATAACCATCCCACCTCTTTTCCCTTATCGGAGCTAAGCAATCCCTTACAGCCCCAGTATTTTTAACCTCTTTTTCTCAACACCAGTAAAATTGTAGATGCATTGTAACGTTTTTCCCCGGCACTGATCACTTAAAGTATATGCAAGATACTATTTCTCCATCCTATGCTATCCTGCAATATAGGCATTAATTTTACTTCAAAATGCAGTTAATCTGAAACAGTTTTTCTGGTCCTTCAATTTCAATTTTAATCAGTTTCCATTGTAAAATGAAGAAACTTTATGAACTAAAGATATACTACTAATAAAATGCTATCTTTAGCCAGGGCTATTTTTGCTATCCTGTGACTGACTGTGAGAAGAACAGCATAGTTTTTTAACCGACGGCATTTTTTCTTTTTTTAATCTCTTGGCTTGCTTATTAAAGTGCCATGAATGTCTTAGAGCCCAATTTTTGATCGTCAAGTATAATATAAAAGTTAATCTTTATGGTTTTTACCTATCCTGTTACTAGTATGTCCATCCTTTTCGTATTTTTCCATTCTGTTGTCAAAATTGATTAGAGTAGAGTGTTGGACTAGTTGTTTATCTTGATTTCTATCAAATTTACTATTTTATTTTAGCTGTGTCATTTTGATGTCTTCAAACAAATTTTCCAGTCCCCAAAACTCCCATTTCAGTCATGTTTTTATATGATTGTATATTGCATTACTTTTTGTCTCTCTTGTTATTTTTGAGATAATAGGAATATAACGAAACTGCTGCTTACATGCAATTTAAAAAAAAATAACTGTACTGTCTTTTCATTTACACAAAATGTGTGAATATATAAGCCACATTTCCAATCTGTCAGCCTTTTGGTAAGCTAAATTTGACTGAAATACTATTTAACATGTGCTGTACATTAAACTTGAGTTTACTGACAAGAACAACAATACAAATCAAACGGTAACAACTTTGTGCACCTCTGGTGAGTACAAATCATGTCCCTGCCAACTCATCTTTGAGAAAAATATATGCTGATATGTTTCCACTGACAGGCAGAATATGTGAAAGCTGGTTTGACGCTTCAGTAATTATTCAGTAAATGAAAAACAAGAAATCTTGGCAAATTTTGGTGTCAGCTACTTGATACTGTGATCAAATACGCAATAGTGATACGCAACAAATAGTAAGATAGTTGTTATTTAACCTGTGCGGCGGTGATCGGGTCTTATACAACGCGAAGGCATCTTCAAATAGGTGTAATTCTGTTGAAAATCACTTCTCGGATCTGAAATTTCGTGACTTTTCCTAAAAATCATTTTCCTCATTATCTACAAAAAAATCAATCAGTTCCACCCGTAAGTTAATGAATCATCTCCACTTTCTGATCACAACTACCCCCCCCCTCCCCACAATTGGTGTTGTCCTCCACCAACATAATTAAAAAAAACGTAAACCCAGCAAATACTTCAAACCTCACCCACACAAATAAGGACTGGGGATCTTAAAACCCTCAGATTAATTGTACATAAAAAAAAAGAATTCGAATACTAAGTTAGGGCTCATTTAGGCTAGATGCTAACTGTCAGCGCATTCATAGGAAATGTAAACTAGTTACTGAGTTGCATAACTGACATCTTTGCATTCTGGGCAGATCCATATATGCTCAGTCCTGGGCAGCAAAAGACTTTTGGTGTAGATGCTGATGGTGCCGGTTGTCCTGTGTGTACCCTCTTGTCCCTTCCTCACTGTAGCCGTTCATTTAGACCTGGCCTTTTTGTAGTCACAAACTCTTGCAGTCTGAGGACCACAGCCTCCTTGATTGATATGTCTGCTGATAACAGGCGATCTTTCAGTGACTTTATTATGTCTGCCTTATCCATCCGTAATGTCCCCACCACAGGGGCATCAGTCGCCAGCCAATCAGTTCGTTCATTATCATGGATCCCTGAATGTCCT
The DNA here is from genome assembly GCA_033807755.1 of Ellobium chinense. Taxonomy (NCBI): domain Eukaryota; kingdom Metazoa; phylum Mollusca; class Gastropoda; order Ellobiida; family Ellobiidae; genus Ellobium; species Ellobium chinense. The sequence continues at coordinate 31,391 of JAWQUT010000082.1, read as the reverse complement.
GGACAATAAATCCTTGTGGTTCCATGAAACCTGAAGGTCAGCAGATAGTCCATCCACTCATGTTGCAACCTTCTGTTTAGGACCTATAGGAGCATGGTTGTGAGTCTGTCACAATGATTGCCTTTGCTACAGTGATCCCAGAGAATCACTTCAGAGCCGCAGTGACTGCCTCCACCTTCATTCTCATTTTGGAAGAAGTCGTTGATTACTCTCCACTCTACTCAGTGATGACCCTGCCTCTCATTCCCTATCGTGATTTCTTGCCACACAGCACAGACCATCAGTGAAGACGACAGCATCGTCTTCTCTCAAGTTCTCAGCAGTGAGTTGCTTAATCTCGAGGTTGACTTGCCCAGGGAACCACTCCCTGCATTCCCTGCCAAGGATGATGACTACTTTCTGGCTGTCAGTCATGCGCTATCCAGACCTAATCTAGTCCTCTCCCTTGACTAATTCTTTCACTGAGAGGACCAGAGCAGTATTATTTTTCTACTTGTGCCATCCATGATAATCGTCTCCTAACTCTTGTGCTGTTGATGTCAGCAGTGTTTTCATGTAGTGGATGTCTCTTGTCCTCCACTACTCACAATTAATTAGTCTTGACTTTGGCAAGCGTGTCTAGTCCCAGTATGTGTCTCACTGTCGCAGTAAGGGTTTTTCTAATGCACCCCAAGACGATGTGGACTCTATATGAGAGATGGGGTCTTATAAGACCTGATCAGTAAAGTCACCAGCACACAGGCTAAAGGACAAATTGAAAAAAGGCTATTTTCATACATACTTTACTTTCAGAGCCTGCAGCTGGTTAGAATTCAAAATGTTTATATATTTTAAGATCAAGGAATACCCAGCGGCCAGGGGATGCTTAGATCCCCAAATTGCCATAAAAGTGTAATCAGTGAGTGGCATTAATATAGTTTGTCTCATGATAGGAAAAAGTGACATTTTTTAGAAAATTACTCATATTTTAGCACAAGTGCACGAGACCATCAGATGCAATGATTCTGAGTGCCATCAAATTGTGCATTGTCATTTAATGTATGTCTAAATTTAGAGCATGAACAAACTAACATTATACACAGTATGACCTGCAGTCCTGAAATACTACATGTAATCAATTTTTTAAATTATGGTTAACTCGGGTAGCCCACATACTTTGCCTTTGGCATAAAAGATGTACCCAAATGTAACCAGGTGGCAAAGCATATATTATTTGTTCTTTATTATTAAGGGGGAGGAATGTGAGCTCAGTCTGATAATTTTTCAGAAGTTACATACTATTTTAGGGAAGTGTGTCACCAGGGCTTTTACCAAATTACTGTGAATGTGAGCTCAGTCTGATAATTATTCAGATGTTGAATATTGTTCTATGGAATTTTGAGAAAATAGGCCGAAAAAACCTGACACTAAAATATTTCATGCCCCTGCCGGGAATTGAACTAGGATCTACCAGCTTGCAAGTATGAATGTGTTATCACCACACTACAGGGACGCTAACTTCAGAGCAATCTAATTCTTAAATACCTATTGCCTAAATGTGCTCCCTAACTTCCATGTGCGAGCCTAATGTTCACCTGTGACCCTACCACACTTCCTGACAGCTCGCACAAGAATAACACATTGTATGAATAATGGTCTGTGAGGAGACTTTCCTTTGCATTTAATCTCACAATTGCTCAGCAAGGTACTTATTTTTAAAAGGTTCTTATTTACCCCCCCCCNNNACTCACACACACACGCAAAATTGAAGTTTTAAAAACATGTCATGAAAGTTGAATGATTAAAACTGAAATGTGAGGAATACATGAATCTTAAGCCTAGATCTTTAATAAGATACTGTAGTGTTCATGGCGGAATAGTTTTTCTATGGAGTACTCAATAAATTTTATTTTAACTTTTTTTTTTGGTAATTACAAACTTTGTGACCTTCAATCTATGTAAACATTTATTTAAGTGTGTAAAGCTACCAGTATATCCAAATCCTATTATTAAACACTACAAAAATGCACTTTTACCCATTGAAGTGAGTATTCATCTCTATACTCCAATTATCAACAAACACACACAACTGTCCAAACTTCTTACCATAGCAGTGTCTAGTCTTATCTTTTGATTGTGAAGGGGTTAATGAAATTTTTCCAACCCATGAAACAATCATACTTTATCCTCAGATGAAACTCAGCCTTCACGTACAGGAGGGACAAAACAAGGGTTGACGTAAAAGACCCCCTCCCCCACGCTCTCACTTCTTATAATGGCAACCATGTTTGCTAAGTAGCCAGTATGATTATAGTCTGTTAGATGTCCACTGCACCCTAAAGGCTTCTTTAATCAGTCATGTAAGCTACAGTATCATATTGAATTCTAGGCTTTAAGTGTTATATATTTCTTACATTTCTAATAATTTTTTAACCTGCATGATGTTTTGTAAAGCTATACTTTTTAAATAAAGATGTTTTGAAAATATGTACAGTGAGTAAATACTTGATAACACAAATTCCAGGGGACCACAGAAATGTGTTCATGTTATCAAGAAATTGTGTAAAGAAGAGTATAGTTGAACCCGACGAATCATCCCCCTTAAGCGGGCATCCCACTTAGGCGGACTATCCATTATTGAGTGATCTCTTAGATAGTTTGTGCGTTTCATTCAAGTTAAGGGATAATCAATACTTGTTGCTAATGAGGTGTGACAACGGAGTCAGATTTAAATTGTATCTGTACTGTTTAAACTATACTTAATGCAGTCTAACTGCATTTTCAGTAGACTTGCAGAGCATATTATTTGTCATTCTTTGCAGGGAATGGGATTTTTGGTTGGCTTCAGAGAACGACACCTGGCTGAGTGTTGTGCGATAGCGCAGGTATGGCTCATACGTGTCAATCATTGCCCAAGCTGAAGAAAGGATAAAGTGTGGCTGACAAGGGGTGGGGCTTACGTAATCTTGATACGTTGATGCTTGCGCGGGTTAAATGACCTGCGGCTAGGATGTCCGCTCTGATTCGTCCATGCCTGTGCCGAAAGGTCAACTGCCTGACAGAAGGCTATGGGAAGGTAGTGTCAATCACTTCTCACGTAACATAAGGGGGGTAATCAGGTCCGTCGGTACAAGCTTCTTTGTAGCTCTCAGGTTTTCAGCTGATGGGCAAAGGTAAACAAGCACTGAGATACAGTACGATAGTGACAATTTGCAGCATTCCTGTCAAAAATAGCGTGTATATTACGGAGATCTAGCTCCAAGTCGTCTCGCTTAAGCGGATTGCCATCCTGCTCACATGTATAGATTTAAATAGCAAAAATTCCATTCTCCAGGCATTCGTCTCACTTAAGTGGGCATCCCACTTAAGCTTAAGCGGGTTCCACTGTACATTGGAAATGAAGGGAGGTTGCCCATTTTTACACATAAATGCTTCTTCCGGTGACGTCACGGCATAAGTAAGGCGCACGCGGCACAGATGATACCACAAGCCAATCGATAGACCAGTCCGGGCGGTTAGGTTACAGAAGACTCAGTTGGGGGGACATGTCCGGCTAAGTGGTTGGGGGAGGCAAAGCCATTCCATAGGTGAGCGGAGGTGATGGTGGAGCGTCATGGGTGGAAAACATTGCGCTGGCAGCAAACAAAAAAGGAGAGCTCAAGCAAAAACAACAGTGCGGCCCAAAAGTTGTTCGCGTTATCGAGATCCTGTAGAATTTTAGTTCGTGTAAACGGAATTTGAAATGCATAGATTATAATGTGAAAAAAAACGGCGACTTTTTTTGGTGTTCGTGTAAACAAATTTCGCAGTAAACAGGTTTGTGTTGAGTGAGTTCTACTGTATCCTGTTCAGCACTTCTGGGGTAAAGTGCTCCGTGTGACTCATAATAAAAAAAAAATTATCTTGAATTGGGATTTGGAATGCACACCAGTACGAAATCCTATGCGTGAAGTTACTCAGGTTGTCCTGTAATAAAATTTTGTAGACCCTCTCAACTCATCACTAGTGACAACTCCAGTACCTCATCTCTTTAATTTTAAGTAAAATGTTGCCAAAACCTGGTGGGGCTCGGCCAGCTCTTGCTTTATAAAATTCAAGCATAACTGAGGAATTTAATTCTGCCTTAAGGGCAAGTGCAACAGAACTAGGTCATTTTCATTAATAAAGGAAACCTTGTCATTTTGGGGTGAAGAATGGGTCAGATAGGGCCAGGAAGGAAGTTAAACGGGGGTGTTTTGCAATGTCCTCCCTCCGTTGCTATGGACACGCCAATTGTTTGGCCGCCATATTGGAAAATATGCATAACTTTGAACCCTTCGATCTGGAGAACAACAGATGGTAGGATGCTGTTTTGTTTTTTTTTCTATTTCAAAAATCGCTGTACTTCAAATAGAATGTCACTGGCTTTTTCTGATTTCTTGGACAGATTTTTTTTCATAGTTTGTTAAAAAAAAAATATGAAAAAACATTGAAAATTTTGAGAATTTTCAACTTTAAAAATTTATAAATGATAAAAAACACAAGATATCGAAAAAAAACCCCTGTGATAATCTCAAAACAGAGGCATGAAGAGTTGTTATGCAAAATTTTATGTAAATTGGACCAGAAAAAAGTTAGATCGAAGGGATAGAGTGACGAAAACTGTGATTTTGAGATAATTGACGATAAAGATTATCGACAGAAATTCACATACCTTTACTTACTTAGGCTAGCCCAGGACCATTTGATGGACTTCCCTCTGTCTCCTCAAGCTCCTCCAAAGCCAAATTTTCCACTGGTATGGGTCATGCCTATTATTAAGAGGGGTGGCAGGTTAGACAAGCCTTTCAGGGGTTCATTTTTCATGGAATTTTATCATTTTTCCATGCATTTGAGACAGGGTGACCATTTCCTTTTGCATCAAAGTATACATTTTGAGACAGGTATCATGGAAATAATTTTAGAAATCGATAAAGGACATGTCGCCGTTCAAGAAACTGCCCTTAATGCATTTTACACAATTTGACCCAATTTTACCCCTACAGGGTGCAGCACTTACACTTACTTTATTTTTGTTGAGAGATTAACAAGTGTATTCAGAGATGCATGTCTCTATTGCTTTCTTTAATTATGCCACACTAAGTCTCAGTAGGACGAAATGAGATAAAATTCTTTTGGAGATATTACAGTATAATAATTGCAGTATAATTAATGCAGCCATTAATGATGTCAAGATTTTAGTTGTGGCCCAGTTTAGAATGCATTTTTAAATTTTGCCAATAATTGTAGATGGTGGTGAGGGGGATTGTATTGGAATTCTCAAATTTGGTAAGCAAAGTGTAAAGGAATAAAAATCTAGTGAGTGCAATAAGGCTGGGCAGCTCGAGTCAAAAGATCGAGTCGAGTCGATCTTTACCAGCGGCTCGATTCATCGAGTCATAGAGTTCGGCTCGAGTCAAAAAGATCGAGTTTTGCTCCAATCTTTTTGAGTCGCTGTAATCTGGCTCAACATTAATCGAGCCACACGCTCAGCGCGAAGTTACCGCAGCAGTGTCGCACCTCCTACTATCTAATTAGATTTAATTGAGATTGTTTATGTTAAGGAAGGGTTAGCAGTGATAGCAGGAATGGGCTGGGAGGAGAAGGATCGTGACTAAGCTTGGTTTGGTACCGTCGATGCTAATTGGGTTACAAAGGGCTCTGATTTGTGAGATACTATGTGTGTGTGAGTGTGTGTACGTTTGTATATGTGTTTATATGAATGTGATCATTTAGGGTGCCAGATGAGATTCAGTTACTGAAGAACTGATAGGACCTATCCTAGACTGCTCTTTCTAATAAAATGAAACAATGACTGAAAAAAGAAAAAAAAACCAACCCTGAAGTAAAAATGAAACGGGCCCCAGAAGTCAAAAGAAGGCCCGAAAAAAACAATGCCACGCGACTTGTACGCGTACTAATTTATGTTTTTTGGAGGGGGTGGGGGTGAGGGGAAGGAGGGCAAAATAAGAACTGTGAAACTAAAGGAGGAAAGGCGGTAGTGGTTGTGGCGGAGAATAGGGAGCACGCGAGAATGTTGAGACTAGAAAGACCCATCCACGAGGAAGGTAATTTATGATGACACTGTATAAATAGATCACTAGTGCAGCTGCAAGCCGCTGTACTCGATCTTTAGTCGATCTTATGGCTGCATTACCAGCCTTTACTGTGGACTTTCTTTCCCTCCGGTACCGAAGAAGCTCGAGTTTTAAAGATCAAGCTTTAATCGATCCTTACGATCCGGGCCACCAAAAGATCGAGCCGAGTCGACTTTTCAAAATCAGGGATCGGCCCACCTCTAGAGTGCAAGCAGTTTTAGGGACACGGAGAGAGAGGGGGAAAGGAAAGAGGGGCAGGGAAGCGGAGAGAGCCAAGGGCAGGATAATTGGACAAAAGAATGGAAAAATGAAAGTGAAAGTTATCTTGTTAATTGACAAAAAAAGAGGGAGAAGGGAAGAGTATGTGATTTCAGAGATAGAGAGAAGGAGGGTGTCAACCTTTATAATCTGGGTACGATCATACTGTTGTTCTGCTACTAGCAATGAGTGGTTCAGTTCCAGTTTGTGTCCTAAGTTCAGTCTTTTGTCATTTCCACTGTTCATCTTCATAAAGGTACGTGTATGGGTAATGCTGATTTCTGTAATAAATACACTTTTGGTCTGTCCAAAGGTTTATGCATTATCTGTGCTCCACTGTACTTGTATATTTGTATCGAGTCATTTTTCTTATATTATTTCCCTGCATTTCAAAAGCATTCATACCTAACTTAGGAAATATTGGAAGAAGACTTTTTAGTTTATAAGTATAAGCTTTGTATCAGGGCTCTGTGTGTTTAGCTAGATTGATCATAAGACAGAAAAGTCCGTGTTTCCTGATTCAGTTAGGTTTCAGATGTTCTCTTTTGTCTAAATGGGCGGAAAGAGAGACCGAAAAAGAGAGTGGTGAACAAATGTGCATGGACAGAATCAGTAAAACCGTTATTCAATTCATTTCACATGAATTCATCTGAAAATAATTGAACATAAAGTCCTGTATATGTGTTTGTGTCAATTTGAGGTGAGTTGCGTATAGCATATAGCAACGCACCCCACGTTCCAGACAGGATAAAAATATTGGGCCCCCCAGAGTTCCTAAAAAGGGGTGGAGTGTGAAATAGTGGGGTAAGGTTAAAGTTATAATGAATTGCACACTTAGTAAAACCAGACATTACCGAGCATTAGTGTGATGTTTAACCCATACGGCAGTGATCGGGTCTTATATGACCTGGGGGCATCTTCAAATAGGTGTAATTCTGTTAAAAATCGCTTCTCCAAACTGAAATTTCGTGACTTTTCCTAAAAATCATTGTTCTTATGATCTGCAAAAAAAAATCAGTCAATTCCACCCATAACTTACTGAGTGACCACCAATTTCTGACCAGAACGACCCCCCTTCCCCCGCATTGGTGGTTGGGAATTTCTTCTTGTTGCTGCTAAAGTCATGTTATAGCAAATACAGAGAAGTCCATAGCTCTGACTATTATGAGACATAGGTGAAGGCTTACATTATTATTTCTTTCTTAGGGTTTCTAATATTAGAGTTATACGCATTGTTAATATTGTCAAGTAGCATCAAGATCAGCTGCTGCCTGTCTGAGTTATGATTTGCGCAGTTGAAGGTGATGACAGTAGAGAAAACATTTTAACAGTTATTAGGAAAGTCATAAGTCAGATCGAAGGTGAGGGGAAAAAAAATCACTATACAGCCAGGACACAGGGTTCAAAGTAGAAGAAGAGGAGATATTAGAAGATTTGCCTCTTGAAGAGATGTTCTTGAACCTGGTGAGGACCACCCGATTTCAATATCTTTCTCAGTCTTATAAATGCCATAAGGCTTAAGGGTTAGAAGGTTTAAGTTATGTTTCGTTAAGTGTGATGCTGTCCTCCAGCAACACCATCAATGTATAATCATAGGGAAAAAAAAAACGTAAACCCATCAAACCATTCAAACTTTATCCACATGAATAAAGACTGAGGACCTTAAAACGCTCAAATTAATGCTCATAATATAAGTATTAAAAAACTAGGTCGCAAGCACATCTAGGCTACATCCTAACTGTCATTGTGTTGATGGGAGGTGTAAATTATTAATGAGTGGCTGAACTGACATCCTTGCATCCTGAGTAGACCCATAGGTGCTCAGTCATCTGCAGCAAATGACTTGTGGTGTAGATGCCAATGGTGTCGATCCCCCTTTGTTTGTGATCCCTACCTTGTAACCATTCCTTTTGACCTAGCCCTCATGTAATCACAAACTCTTGCAGTCTGAGAGCCACAGTCTCCTCATTGATATGTCTGTGGATAACAGGCCATCTTTCAGTGACTTTACTGTGTCTGTCTTATCCATGCGTAATGTTCCCATCACATGGGCCTCAGCCACCAGCCTTTCAGTTCTTTCATTATTGTGGACCCCAGCATTTTCTGAACAGTAGATCCTTATGATTCCATGAAGGTTTGAAAGCCAGCAGATAGTCCATCCACTCATGCTGCAGCCATCTATTTAGGACCTTTAGCAGCATGGGTTGCAAGTTTGTCATGACGACTGCCTTTGCAACTATGGTCCCAAAGAACCACTTCACAGCTGCAATGATTGTCCCCCACCTTCATTCTCATATTTGAAAGAGTCGTTGAATACTTTCCTCTCTACTCTGTGACGATCCTGCCTCTCACTCTCACTGAAAAGCCCTATCCTGATTTCTTGCCACACAGCACAGACCTATCGGTGAACACAGTAGCATGGTCTTTTCTTGAGTTATCAGCAGTGAGCTGCGTAATTTCAAGGTCGGCCCATCCAGGGAACCCCTCCCTGCACTCCCTACCAAATGCAATGTTATATTCTGGAAGTCACTTATGCTTTCTCCAGAATTGACCCAGTCTTCAACTGAGGGGACCAGAGCAATAGTATTTTTCTACTTTTGCCATCCTTGTCTTGATTCTTGTGCTGTTAATGTCAGCAATGTAGTTATGTAGTGGATGTCTCTTGTCTTCCACTACTCGCAAGTTGTTTTGACATGGACAAGCGTGTCTAAATTTTATTGTCGCAATAGGGGTATCTTTAAAGTTTAGTGCACCTGAGAATGATGGGCATACCTTCATTCTGGATACATTTCAGTTGATCACATTGTGTTGGAGACAACATGAGGATTCCAAGGCCATACTTGATCAACGCTAAGACCAACTGATGATACAGAAGAGTCAGTTGTCGCTATTCCAGGTTCATAGCTGCGTTTGATTTCAGCATTGCTATATCTCGCTTGCATCTCTGAATTATTCGTTCCATATAGTGCCTATACAACAGGCTGGAATCAAAAGTTGTCCTGAGATATTTCATTCTGTTGCATCTTTATGTTCCAGGAAGGTGATGACAGGGAGATTAGCCAAGAGTAGGTGATTACTTAAAGAGAACCACGATATGCTGATCTTTTGTGGGTTGTCTTGTGAACTGGATTCATCACACCACTGTGCCATGGCTTGCATCATCTTGTGAATGCTTGTGATCATCGCATGCATATCTAGGCCAGTCCTGTGTGTGAGAATATTCTCTGCAAACGTTAATGTCCTTCCTGGACCGTTACGTTGAATTCTTGTCATCTTGGCAGTGTAGATGTTGAACAGTTCACAAGCCATATATCCCAGTCCACATACACTTACATTGCAGTCTGTCAAGTCTCGAAGTCCACTTTTCATAAGCATTTGCCAGATCGATCGCCTTAGGTATAAACTATTAACCAAAACATGGGCCTATTTACTTTAATGTAGGCCTACAGTATGATTAATGAAAAGTAATCTAAAGAGTAATCAACCCTTTTCCTCCAAAATGGGACAAAATAATATCAAATTTTGCTAGTGGATGCAGGCATATTTTTACCCAGTCGTCTAAAAGGCTCAGAATAACTATATGTGTGCTCAGCATAAAGTTTTGTAGACAACATACTCAGATTTAATAAGACCTGATCACACTTCCTCAAAAGAGTTATCAATCACCAGAGCACTTAACTGAAGGCGATCACCAGTGCACAGGTTAAGTGCAAAATGAAAATCAAATTTAAGGAAACTATTTTGTAAGTATTTACTGTTTAGAAGCCCAGGCAAATTAAAATTTTACACTACACCAAAAAGCAAAATTGAGATGAGGTAGATAAATTTTACCAACAAAATGTATTGGATAACAGATAATGTTTGTTAAACTCCTCAAGTAATATTGCTAGCAAGAGTCACTCTGTGTTATGTGGGTGTAATTGCTCATCAGTCTGTAATTGACGTGGCCTATATTAAAGTGTATGATTATTCTGTGGCAGGTGATCTATACGTGCATGCAGATCTTCATGGAGCCAGCAGCTGTGTTGTGAAAAATCCAGAAGGTATGACGCTTAATAACCCAAATGCACATGGTTTTTACCTGAAGGTGAAGTATTCAGGGACAAAGTCATCAAATTTATGTTGGTTCCTTCCTTCATAGTTCTGAAACTGTGAATATAAGGGAATTTGAATTAAAGTGATGTATTAAAATCCAGTGATGTGGAAAGAATGGGGTTGGAGCATTTGAAGTCTGGAATTTGGTTACACAGTATTTTGGGTGGTGGGGGCTCCCACTTCTTTTGAATGGAACAAGTCACAATACAAACAAATCAATTTTTGAGACAAAACTTGATTAAGCAAGCACACAATCAGTGAGCTAAGTAGTCATGTCTGAGGCATGGGAGAAGTTCATATTTTCTGATAATAGTAACATGATGTTTTAGGCTTGTATCCAGGCTAATATCTGCTCAGGCGACTTCACTCTAAGACTCTCTCCACTCCCTGGGGAGCATACAGTGCTGCAGCCATTTACAGGTGCTGATCACTAGCATTCTGACAATATCTTCCACTGCCTAAAGCCAGTACCCATTTTACAGACAGGTGGACTGAGGAAAATGAACGAAAGATTTTCCCACGACACAACACGACTGTGGTCGGGAAAAGAACCTACATGCTTTAGATCTTGAGTCCAACACCTTAACCATTTGGCCATGCTGCTTCACAATAGGGACTGATTTTTCTCAATGCCATCATGAATCTGCAGGTACCATTGAGATGCCAGAAACGTCTATCTTAAGTGAATTTGCTTCAACTGAAGACTCATTTTAAAAGAAAAGCACATGCTTTGTTCCCTTACATTCCTGTCTGTGGCATAAAAAAAAAAGTGGATTATTTGAACCTGTCAGGTTCTATATTCCTTTACAGTGAAGTCTGCAGCACTGTTTATCACAGCTTTATTCTATAAAATATGAATTAACAGATCATGAGAACAGGCAGCTTGACTCAAATGATCAACCCAGGCTGTTTTCCTGTGGCTCGATTAATTGACTCGACTTTATAGAATCAAGACTGGGGGTCAATCATAACTCTGATTATTTGATTATTGTGAATTGCTTAAATCTGACTGAATTGAAAATTAATCTGGTCAGTTGTGTAACAAATTATTTACACACATTCATTGCTAAAGTTAGTATTTCGTCTTCATTCTTCCTTCTAATGACAAGCAGATCAGCATGCTACAAGCCTGCTTGAGAGATGTGATGTTGCCCAGATCCTTTGCAGCCCACAGAGTTCCTCCTTTAGTATGTTAGGAGATTACCAAATGCATGCTCTAAATTCTGTATACAGACTTTTTTTTTTCTTTCCTGTTTTTTGTTGTTTTTTTTTGTGTGTATACGGACAACATTTGTTGTTTGGAGGGGCATATGGTTCCCCCTTTACATTTCTTGCACATGATAAATTGATTGTGGCTGGTTTGCCATCTGAAGATCGTGGCTGGGTTGTAATCAGGATGAGTTGTCTTCCACGGTTTTTCTGAAGGCAGAATTTATCAGATTTTTGTAGCTTTGATAAACAGTTACCGTCAGTGTGAGTGCTTATGCTTCATTCCAGGGAGATGAAGAAGAGTTGGGCATGATGGTAGTAAAATAATGTACTTGCACTGTTCAGTGTCAAATGAAGGCAAAGATATTCTAGAAGGACTGAATTTGGAAAGTTTGCATTGCGCACACGCGTGTGTGTTTGTCACGGCTTGCTTGACGGCCCGAATTGAATTTTCAGGGAGAACAAAAAAATCAAAGCAATCCAATGTTGGGCGCAAGCTCCTGTGTACCTGTGCAACACTAAATGGTCATGAAGATCGTGGTGTCCACGTAGCGGTACCACTGATCCTCTGTTGTTCGGTGCGTAAACATCCTCACGTCATGATTTTCTAAACAATTGAGATAGGTGCAACCTGTGATCGCATTGGTAACCAGCGGTCATTTTTCAACTGTGTTTTTGCTTGAAATTAAGATGAAAGGAGCTAGTGGTAGGGCGTAATAATCTGACGCTGCTCCCGAAGGAGAAAGTTGGTGGGTGAAGGGGACAGACAAACATAGGATCAGGCCTCACCTTCGCGCCACCCAATCGCGGGCGGGAGAGTGGGGGGGGAAGGGATGAAGAAGGGACAGGTTGTGTCGTGTCGGCCCGCCCACGGTGTAAGGGAGGGGGGGTGAGAAGGGCGACTTTATCTGCGTTTAATCGGGAGGAGGTGGGACAAGACTGAGTAGGATGGCTGTGGAATTTGAACACAAGACACCAGACCGCAAAAATATTGAAGTTTTTAATCAATCATAATATGCGGGGATTGAAGAACATTAACGTAACCATCACGTGCAAGCCAGAATATGCCAGTGTCAGGCTTTATCTCTTCGATTTACAATTTAATACAACTTACTTATTAAGAGGATACGGTCGGCCGGTTGCAAACACTCTTGGCCTGCATTCATTACAGAGATGTCATCGCCCCCATTGTGTCACAACTCACAAGCAAATCCGTCGTCCAGTGTCATGATTCTCTCCACCAATCCTGTCAAACTAAGTGTGATATTGGCCTGATTGGCACATGCGAGTGCAAGCTGTATGTATTATGACCACATGCTATCACCAGTCTGTTGTGACAGGGTCGATTTCTTGAGGCAAATGCTTAGTGGGACCATTCAAGTTTATAGTTCATAATGAGGTTATACTTTGTAAGAATACTTTGTAATTTGGGATCACGGTTTGTTTTAAAAGGTAAAGAAGGGAAAATTCAATGCATTAGGACTGTATACTTAGTATTGACTAACACGTAGCAGACCGGTAGTTGATATCAAGGTATAATTGTGTTTAATTAAAGATGAATGAATGACTGAACAAAGAAGAGAAGAGAAGATGGAAGGCAGGGAAGGAAGGCAGGCAGGCATATATGAGACAATATGACGTTGAGCTAATAGAGAAAGAGGGAAGGGACAATTAAATCTATCATTTCAAGCCACAGAAGATCAAAGTTACAAAATTACCAATTGATTACCCTTTCTGATTCTCTAATCCCAAGCCTAAAATCTCATAGATTTTTAATTTCACTGAAAAAAAAAACAAACTAATGTATACAGGGGAAAAAGCTTTCAACACAATGTGTTGGGTAAAGTGAGATTTAGGGTTCCTGGGGTTGAATAAACGACAGACGCGATTGAAGGATCATAAAATACAAACTGGGTGACTGAAAGTCACTGTACTAACACACACAGGATTGTATTTTGAAGATTTCTCCCTAAAACAGGCTGTGCACTTCGTAAAGTTGTTAAGTTCCTTGTGAAGAAGCAGATTTTGAAAAAAAAGGTATTAAAATAAATGGCCATTGATACCAAAACAAACAAAGGCTGCAGTTTTGAGTTTGGATAACCAAGAAACTGAGATCTGAAAGTAACTAAAAAGTAAGTGAAAAGTAATTAGTTACTTTTCAAAGTAACTTTTAACAAGTGCACAAGTTGACCAAACGAAAAGATCCAGATCCGGAATATTTCATTTAGGCAGAATTTAAATGTGTCATAGCTTTGCTTCTAAGACAAAGTACATGATACCTAGCTTCAAGAACCCTAGTCCTCAAACTAACTTCCATGTTGACTCCATAAGTAATGCTCAAAGAGTACAATTTACCTCTTTCAGGAAATCCTGTGTCACCTAAAACCTTGAATGAGGCTGGCACCATGGCCATTTGCAATAGTGCTGCCTGGGACTCGAAGGTTGTCACATCAGCTTGGTGGGTATATCATGACCAGGTGTCCAAGACAGCACCAAGTGGGGAGTATCTGACCACTGGCAGTTTTATGATTCGAGGTGAAATTGCAAACTTAGCACAGCTATACATTACTGAGCATTAGTGTGACATTTGAATGTGAAATGAAAGTCAAATTTCATGACAATATTTGTAAGTATCGAAAAGCCCAGGTAAGTTAAATTTTACACTACACCAAAAAGTAAAATTCAGATGAAGTGGGTAAATTTTGTGACAAAATGTATCCAATAACAGTCAGTGTAAACATTCTAGACACTGCGTCATTTCATGGAAAATGTTGCCTGTGTAGATGAAGCAGATAGTAAATTCGCTATTTATTTTTATGGATCAATTTCAGTAAAGCACAAGATTGCCTTCAGTGAATATGAATCACTTCATAGCATTGTTGGGATGTCACTGTTGGCCAATTTTCAATTAGTGACGATAACTTGACAAGAGATAACATAGAATAGCTGCACAAAGGACCATTTGGATTGGCCTCCTTAAATCTATTAAGATGGTTATGTTTATAACATGTTCATCTGTAAAAAAGATTACTAAAAAAAAGTTACCAGCTGATTAGAAGATGCTTCATGGAAGAGTAGGGCTAGGTTCTAATAAGAAACATTAAGGTTGAATGTGTCACAATGAAAGTACCTGTCTCACAAATTGTATACATGCACAGTTGATTCCAGATGTGATGACATCACATGAGTCAGTCTTCTTTTCTTTCAATGTTTTTTCAAGGAATCAGTCATATTTCATTTGGTTTAAATCAATATCCAGTCAAAAATAAGTGAGTCAACATTTTATTGGCACGTTTCTCAGTATCGCTCACTCAGTGTACGTACTGATATCTCATTCATTAATTTCCTGGATAAATCCATTAGGAACAACACTTGAGAGGCCAGCATATAAATATCCATGGATTATGATGCATCATCTTTCATGCTTATGAGAGAAAGTCAGTAGGATGCCCTAACTTAAGACACTGAGTCCAGTTCACTGAGTCGATAGCACAAGTTTACAACCTTTGTATCATTGTCTGACATTGGAGTTAAAGTATTGTGCATAAGCTAAGCAGACTTGACCACAGTTTCAGTAAACATACTGGAAGCCGTGTTAGGCCCAAGCATACACAGATTGGCCTACATTTATTGATTTTCTGTCCAACCTTGAAGGTCAGGACACTGACCTGTTGATGTTTTATAAATTTGTAGACTTCCTGTTAATAGGTTTACCACCTCTCACCAAATGGCCCTCCTGCTGACAAAATAGATGAAAAGAAGTACTGTATAATAGAGAGAGAGAGATAATAACTGGCCAGCCAAGCCTTCAAACTCATTAGTTAGGCCTTCACAATTACAATAATAAAATGATGACCATAGGTCGAGAAGCAAACGAAGGGGAAGATTAATGAGCTACTAATATATAAATTCTCNCTGCTAGCCAATGTCAGGGTGTAGAAATATGTAAAGTGACCTGTGATCTAAATAAAGCATCCAATTTTGAAGTTTGAGGTACAAGTTGAGTCTTCTACATGGAATAATAAAGTGTGTAGGCCTATGTATTCGCACGCAATCAAATGAAGAATTGGGGACCAGAGCAGAATTCGAGGTGACCTTTTTCGAAAGACATCTGTGAACATTTTGGGCCTTGTCCCCTCTTTTTCTTCCCATTAAAAGATCAGGCAAAAGAAGTACTTTAACCTCCATGGAAGAAATTTGCGAAATCACAAAGATCTATGTAGAATAACACAAAATGTTAAGAAGGCCAAAAGAAGAAAAAAACAATAGGTTCCAAAGACATTAACCAGCAGCTAGTACCTGGCATGTATTCACTTAGAAACACAATGTTTACATCATGGCGGTCGAAGGGGGGTGATCTAGGCTATCTGGACAGTCTTTTAAACTTACTCTCCTCCTGAGGCCTTCCCCACCCCCCTCCCCTCACTAAGGCTAGGCAGCTCGATTCAAAAGATCCAACTGAGTTGATCTTTATCTGCGGCTCGATTAATCGAGTCAGCGAGTTTGGCTCAAGTCAAAAAGATCAAGTTTTGCTCTGATCTTTTTGAGTTGCTTTAATCTGACTCGACTCAACATTAATCGAGCCACATGTTCAGGGCGAAGTTACCACGGCTGTGTCGCACCACCAACAATCTAATTAAATCTACTTGAGATTGTTTATGTTAGGGAAGGGAAAATGGGTTAACAGTGACAGCAGGAATGGGCTGAGAGGAGTAGGACCGTGACTATCCGTTAAAGTTTGGTTTGGTACTGTCGGTGCTAATTGGGTAACAAAGGGCTCTGATTTGTGAGATACTATGTGTGTGAGTGTGTGTATGTTTGTGTATGTGTTTACATGAATGTGCGAGATGAGATTCAGTTACTGAAGAACTGATGGGCCCTATCCTAGACTGCTTTTTCTAATAAAATGAAACAATAAATTAATGACTTTAAAAAAAAAAAAAAGGACCCTAAAGTAAAAATGAAACGGCCCCCAAAAGTCAAAAGAAGGCCCAAAGAAAACAATGTCATGATACTTGTATGCATACAAATATTGTTGTTTTTTTTCTGGG